>OZ020278.1:7542443-7599159 GCA_963971205.1 Aethes cnicana | reverse complement strand
GATTTTATTGGAAGATAGGAGAAAATTCACATATCGGAATTGGAAATCATCGTCTGTATAGAATTTATTAATTCATCATAACTATGTACACAACTTAGAAGGCGCGCGGTTTAAGCAATTATAGACTCTACGTCAACGGCCTAAGTGCTTCGCCGCGCGCCTTCTAAGTTGTGGTCGTGCTATACGACTGGTAAACTTGACGTGTTACAAATTTGAATTAGACTTTTGTTCTATTCGCTCTAACTAGATACCTAATTTCGCCAGCTTAGTAAGTGCTATGGTGGTGTGTATTCGTGAGAGACGTGGAAACTCATTCAAGTGACCGTGGGTTCAAATGACAAACCCTCCACACTTTTTTTCTTGTTTTTTATACTTATTGAGGTCTTTTTTCAGGTTTTCTATTTTTTTATCGTTTTAGAGTCAGGAAATCACTTTTTTTAATATTTATAAAATTTTATTGTATTAATGTACGTAAAGAGCGACGTTCGAAAAAATACGTAACTTTCCTGTGTGAAAATCCGCATTGGGAATAAACTTATTGACTGTTTCAGTATTTGTTGTGATGGAGGCTTTAATAATGCGTATTTTGTGAAAATTTCAGGTGTCTAACAATAATGGCTCATTAGATAGAGCGCTTGAAATGAGACGAAGAAAAAAACAGTTACTTGTATGAAGACCCCAATTTATATAGATATATTTTATCTTTTTAGTATTTGTTGTAATAGCGGCCACAGAAACACGCATTCTGTGAAAATTTTAAATCTCTACCTATTTCCGTTGAAGAGTTAGAGCCCTGTGACAGACAGGCGGACGGACGGACGGACGGACGGACGGACGGACGGACGGACGGACGGACATCGGAGGCATATTAATAGGGTTCCGTTTTTCACCCTTTGGGTACGGAACCCTAAAAAATGACCCGTATTTTTTCTTTCTTTACCATTAACCAAAATTGATGAAGATAGGTACGACGCTTTTTAAATTCACAAGGTCACGTTTTAGTAATTTGTACTCGATTCTAACGTCACTAGCTCCCACTTTCGAGTTTTGATATGACCAATATTTTTCAATACTGTAACCGATTAATTCATATTATAATATATATGTATGTATATACAAATAGATTTGCAATTGCGACTGTGTGAGACTAGTCATCAAACCAGTAGCCTAACCCTTTATGAAAAACTGTTGGGCTTAGTGAACTTTAGGTACCTGATTCGACCACGCGGCATTCTTGGAAACTGCGGCGGGCACGCGGAAGCCGTCGTTATCTCTCGGACTGAGTGCGCGATGGGCGGAAACGTCCCGGCTGTTGCACTGCGATACTATCCTCCTGCGGAAAAAATACAACATAAACATATACGGATATGCAATCAGAAGTACAAAATTCTAAAGGTCCTTTCTTAGCGGATGTCTACGTCATAATAACTATTGGTGTGCCAAATTTAGATTCGTCCAGTAGTTTGAGCTGTGCGTTGATAGATCATTGATCTAAGATCAGTCAGTTTGAGTTTTATTGACTGAGCTAGTGAATTGTCTCATTTCAGATTTCAGGATTGTTTGTCAATGCGATTTTAGATTTTTTTTCAAAACGGCGAAGCTATGGGGTAAACTAGCACGAGGTCTTCAATTTAGCCAGAATTATTTAGAGTCATGCAGAATCATGGAAGCATAAGAATAAAAGATAAGTAAAAATAATTACCCTTCTGTGCTTTGCTCCCTGCTGAAAGACCGCAGTGACCTCCAATGATCCAGATCATCCCGGCTGTTGCCAATAGTAGACGAGCGGTTACTTTTATAGCTGTCTCTTCTCTCTCTATCGCGCTGCTTCAGACTTGATGATATTGCTTCATGTTGAATGCTAACATTACTGTCCTTTCGATTCCGTTCAGCCTTTTTCTCAGAGTTTCTCTGCCCTCTGCTTGAACTTCTACAACCAGAGACAAAATACAATGACATACATCAAGACTCAGACTAGCAAGATCTGCCTGTTAAAAGGAATAAAAATCATAATTGTCCCACCTCTTATCTCTTCGCCTTGACCTTCTTTTGGACTCCTTAGGTTCGCATATTTTAGCTTCCTGCGATATAGTTGATTGAAGATTTTGAGAAAAACTAGTTGAAGTGTCACACATGTCATCAAGTTTAATGTTCTTTTCAACTTCTTCTGTCCAATCCTAATGGCAAAACAATTTGATATAGTTTATGCAAGAAGATTTAATGAGCTAAACTAAATGAAGGTGGTTTGAATTTGATAAAGATGTACTGTTTGTTACACAATTAACTATTAAATTTAACTATATTTCCTTAATAAAAAAATGGTTTAATTAAAGTTTTAATAAAACCAAAGCATTAAAACTTAACATATATCATCATCATCTCCTTTCCCATTATCCCACATTATGTGGAGTCGGTACAAGGTGACATCTATATAAATAAAAATCAACAGACACTTTTTTTGTCTGAAACACTTCAGAATGTCTTCATATTTAGGACAATTGCTTTTTGTTGTGTTCATTGTCAGGACAAGATTTGTATGAAAGAAAATATATAAATACTCATCACTTAGCAAGCTTATATGGCTGCATAATAAAATAGCTTTATAATTACCAGGTTTGTCATGTCCAGTAGGTTTGATGAACTGTGGGAAATAGTTTCATTTTCATCTTGCATGTCCACATTATTTTTCTGGTTTTCGTTATGATTTGCATTTGTGGTTTCATAACCTAACTTAACCATGCCATTTTTGGGTGCTAAAAGTTAAAAATGAATAATTAAATACAATAATGGGAAGAATTTTCAATCATCAGATAAAATTTTATACATGATACAGAATTTGACTTTTCTGATAACAGAAATTCGCCCCAATAACATTCAATGTAAAAACAGTTCAAACTTTATTAAAACTACATATTTATACATTCAGATAATTCATTATTACTGTATGAGAATGGCTCCTAAAAGTTAACATTTTTTTTAATATGTTTCATCCAAAGATGTATTCAGAAATTCTAAAAAAAGGTGTCAGTTACGAAACACTCAGTGAAGTTGCTCTAAATGAGAAAAAAACCTTTTTATATTTATTAGCACCTCAATTTGCGCTTGTGATCCAAATCAAAGGGAATTATGAATTACAAAAAAAATAATTCTTATTATATCAGTAAAATCAAATTCACAGGATAGTAGCACAAAAAATTATCTATTATTGTTAACTGCAATAAACAATATTAAGAAATATTTAGTGAAATATGATTACTTTACCAAAATCATTAGAACCTTTCCGGTCTAGTGTCACTTCAGGTTTCTCATTGAGGTTTTGGTCCATGTTTGCATTTGGTTCACATAAGTTTAGATAAGAGTTACTTGGTGTCGACCTTCTAGAGTTTTGAGCTTCCTGGTTCTTTAAATAAGTATTAATGAACTTTTCTCTATCAAAGTTGTCATTGTCTCTCAAGCGCCCGCGGCCCCGTGATGGCAGAGTCTGGGACCAACTTGAGTTAGAGTATGGACCTTGATTATAATTAGACTGGACAGAGTAATTTGAAAACTGTTTATTTTTCTGATCCATACTATCAAAGCTATGGTGACCAGACTGTTCCAAAATTTTTTTCCTAAATCTTGGTGGTATGTTGTCTAGATTTACCATATGTTTTGGTCTTGAAGAGTCTGTAGGATATCCTGCTGAATTACGTCTTCCTGAAGGAGGTTTTGCTCCAGACCCTGGTACAGATTGCCGCCCTGCAGAAGTCTCCATGCTTCTGCTATCTCTGTTCCGATCCATACTTTTTGGGTCCGCTATTGAATGGATAGGTGAACGTATCCTAGGCTCAGACACCTGTCGGTATTGTCTGTTGTAGTTGCTATCATTGTTTGTGCTATCTTTAGTGTGGTATTCAGTAAACGATCTGTCTCTTCTTGGTACTCCCTTAGATGTTGAACCTGATCCACTAAAACTATGCTTGTTGTCATTTTTATTCAACCTCCTGTTCATGTACTGACTAGAAATATTGTCACACCTTGAGGGAGTTCTTGCCTGCCTGTCCATATCGTAGCCCGAGTCGCTGGATTTAGGCACGTACAATTGTTGTTCAGGCTTTTTATGACGACTTACTACAGCCTGCTCTCTAACAGAGCCATTAATATCTAGTTCATTTACAGAATTATGAGATCCGTAGTGACTCCGACTTCTTGTTCCGTTTTCTACTTCATATGAGTCCATTTTAGTATCAAAACCATTACCAGATCGACGCAACGGTCCACTACCAGGTTTGTAGAGCTTTTGTTGTGGTTTATTCCTCTTGAAATCCTTACACTCACCATCCATAGCAATATTACTTTAACAGATTTTAATGTCAGAACAACAACATATTTAAAAAGAAATCAACAATCTTGATAAAACATGATCCTTATTGAGAATAATAATTGCGAAGTTTTGAATGCTAACCCGCTGAGGTTAGGTATCTTGAATTTACTGTAAGAAAATCCACAAGTTGTTTTGGAAACAGCTAAAAGTATATTGAAGGGTAAATTACACATAAAGTAATATCCTCAAACAAAATGGAATTTTTAAAACAATACATCCACTATTTCACATTTAATATTGGGTTTAGATCATGAAGGCGTTTTTCGATCAGACAAACATTTTGGATGACTCATAGACAACCATAACGAAGTTTTAATGGTGTTTTTGTAATAATAAAAGCGCAGGGCACTAACAATTTCAATTTCTGAATTGGTTTTCAGATTCAAAATTCCGAATGACGTCCTCGAACGCAGCACTCTTACATTTTGTTTTTCTTTTATTTGAATTTCCGATGAAATCATCCTGCGTGAATATGGCGTGAATCCTATTGAATAATTATTCACATTCTAATACTGCGTTTACATACACGCGGCTCGTAAACGTGCCCGTGAACGTCGTTTTGATCGCCGTTCATGTAAACGCAATAAAAGCAGGGTGTTTACACTATCGCGGGCGTGCTAGTCACGTGCTAGTCAGTGCAAGGATGGCAGACGACGAGGACGTTAATCTCGTGGGGGCTAACTGCTTTGGGTTTCATTTACTTTTATAGGAAAAAGAAACAAAATGATGACGATGAGGTTTTTTTTTAGTTTGCGTCTAAATCCACCCGTACTAATATTATGAATGCGAAATTACAGTTACTTTCGCATTCTGTCTGTTTGTTACCTCTTCACGTGTCAACCTCTGGACCGATTTCAATGAAATTTGATATGGAGATATTTGGTAAGCTTCTTTTTATTTCGGAAAGATACAGTTTTCACGGAAAAGAGATATAGTGTGCCCGTAAGTACTTCTTTTCTCCGTTTGAACTCCTTCATGAGTTTGTCGACCTCTCCTAGGCATCTGCAACATTTTTTAAAATTTATGTTGCTTATTTGAGGGGGTCCATATTATTGGTTCTACTTGGTAACACCCCAGGAAATGTAAAATTTTGGTCGTTTGACCATTCCGACAAATTGGCATTGTTAAATTAATTTTATTCGGCAAGTCGTCATCGTCCGTATGCCACAAAGGTGCAAGCGATACTAACGCGCGCGACGCCGAAAAACCGCCAGCCGACCAATCGACGGCGTTCACGTTCACGTTCACGAGCGCGTTCAAAATCAACCTGTTTACACACCGTGCCTGTGAACGGGCCCGTGAATGTCGTTTTGAACACCGTTCATGTAAACGCGCCGAAGTTCACATTGAATTTTTACTGGTATGGAGGTAATAAGTGCATAAGTACATCTGCAGCGAGCGATTAGTGTTAATTTCGAAACAATACAACGAGACGTTTCCGTTCACAATCTAAAAACGTGGCCAAATTTTCACCCGAAGCTTTTTGTCTTTATCTCTCGTTAAACGGTAAGATAAAGAAATAGACAAGCAGTTCCAGTTATTAGTTATTACTTCCATGGTTGTCAGGCGACAGCAGATAGCAAGATGTGCGACGTATAACAGATGAAACACGACTGGGCTCAAATATTTCCGGATCAGGATTTCTCATAGAATCTGAGGGTGCGTCCGGCGGCGTTAGATTTTTTCTGTTATGGTGCGTTTACATGAACGGCGTTCAAAACGACATTCACGGGCGCGTTCACAGGCACACGCGTGTAAACAGGTTGATTTTGAACGCGCTCGTGAACGTAAACGTGAACGCCGTTGATACTGCGTTTACATACACGCGCTCGGGCTCGTAAACGTGCCCGTCAACGCAGTGTTGAACGCCGTTCATGTCATACTGCGTTTACATACACGCGCCCGGGCTCGTAAACGTGCCCGTGAACGACGTGTTGAACGCCGTTCATGTAAACACAATAAAAGCAGGGTGTTTACACTACCGCGGGCGTGCTAGTCAGTGCAAGGAGGGCAGACGACGAGGACGTTAATCTCGTGGGGGCTAATTGTTTTGGGTTTCATTTACTTTTATAGGAAAAAGAAACAAAATGATGACGATGATGTTTTTTTTTTCAGTTTGCGTCTAAATCCACCCGTACTAATATTATGAATGCGAAATTACAGTTACTTTCGCATTCTGTCTTTCTGTTACCTCTTCACGTTTAAACCTCTGGACCGATTTCATTGAAATTTGATATGGAGATATTTGGTAGGCTTCTTTTTATTTCGGAAAGATACAGTTTTCACGGAAAAGAGATATAGTGTGCCCGTAAGTACTTCTTTTCTCCGTTTGAACTCCTTCATGGGTTTATCGACCTCTCCTAAGCACCTGCAACATTTTTTAAAATTTATGTTGCTTATTTGAGGGGGTCCATATTATTGGTTCTACTTGGTAACACCCCAGGAAATGTAAAATTTTGGTCGTTTGACCATTCCGACAAATTGGCATTGTTAAATTAATTTTATTCGGCAAGTCGTCATCGTCCGTACGCCACAAAGGTGCAAGAGATACTAACGCGACGCCAAAAAACCGCCAGCCGACCGATCGACGGCGTTTACGTTCACGTTCACGAGCGCGTTCAAAATCAACCTGTTTACACATCCGTGCCTGTGAACGGGCCCGTGAATGTCGTTTTGAACGCCGTTTATGTAAACACACCATAAACACAATAAAAGCAGGGTGTTTACACTACCGCGGGCGTGCTAGTCAGTGCAAGGATGGCAGACGAGGAGGACGTTAATCTCGTGGGAGCTAACTGCTTTGGATTTCATTTACTTTTATAGGAAAAAGAAACAAAATGATGACGATAATTTTTTATCAGTTTGCGTCTAAATCTACCCGTACTAATATTATGAATGCGAAATTACAGTTACTTTCGCATTCAGTCTGTTTGTTACCTCTTCACGTTTTCAAACCTCTGGACCAATTTCAATGAAATTTAATATGGAGATAGTTGGTAGCCTTCTTTTTATTTCGGAAAGATGTAGTTTCCACGGAAAAGAGATATAGTGTGCCCGTAAGTACTTCTTTTCTCCGTTTGAACTCCTTCATGAGTTTGACATCCTCTCCCAAGACTCCTAAGCATCTGCAACATTTTTTTAAATTTATGTTGCTTATTTGAGGGGGTCCATATTATTGGTTCTACTTGCACACCCCAGGAAATGTAAAATTTTGGTCGTTTGACCATTCCGACAAATTGGCATTATAAAATTAATTTTATTCGGCAAGTCGTCATCGTCCGTACGCCACAAAGGTGCAAGCGATACTAACGCAATCGCACCAGCCGACCGATCGACGGCGTTCACGTTCACGTTCACGAGCGCGTTCAAAATCAGCCTGTTTACACAACCGTGCCTGTGAACGCGCCCGTGAATGTCGTTTTGAACGGCGTTTATGTAAACGCACCATGATCGGTCGGCTGGCGATTTTTCGGCGTCGTGTTTGTGAAAAGAATCTGCATGCAGTGCATACTGGCACGCACGATGCGACGCGGTAAAATTCAAGTGTCACATGTGAAGTCCCTGTTATTATTATTTTTGGTGTCTAATGTAAAATATGTACTGAAAGCTGATTAATTATAAAGTATTCGATATTGCTCTGTTTAATTTAATTGGTTACGGGCCCAGAATGGCGGAACCTGATTTCAGTTGTGTGCGAATACCAAAACTTGAGCAAAGTAATTGGGGTCACTGGAAATACAGAATGGTAGGAGTGCTGGAGAGTACGGATGGTTTACTCGACCTGGTTGAAGGCCGAATCAAGGAACCGGTTAAATCCGCTACAGGGGCTGATACGTCAAAAGAAACAGCATCTACTGAAAAGTATTTAACGGATCTCCGGCGGTACAAAAAACTGAAAAGTATAGCGTTCCTGATGTTAACGAATAACATTAGTGAAGATACACTGGACAAGATCATAAGGTTTACCGATCCTAAGGATATATGGGACGAATTGCATAGACTCTATGACGGCGCTAATGAATCGCGTGCATATGACGTTTGTATACAATTTTTCCGTTACAAGATGGATACCGCTGATTCTATGGCAACGCATTTGTCAAAGCTAAATAATCTCTGGTTCAGACTACATGAAGAGTTAGCAAAAACCAAGGATGGTGGTAAAATACCGGAGCTTTTGCTAATCAGTCGAATTCTGGATATATTACCTGAATCTTATAATAGCTTCAAGAGCAGTTGGCTTATGTTGTCAGAAAGCAATAGAACAGTAGAAAACCTTACAAGTCAGTTATGTGCTCAAGAGAAACAGTTTTCAAAATTGGACATGGACACCGAATCATTTGGCGAGGCTCTAGCTACGAAGAATTTCAGGAAGAATTCTGTGGCTTCTTCTTCTTCTAAGAAGGATATTGAAGAAGAAAGGGAAAGAAACAGTAAGGATAGTCGAAAATGCTTTATTTGCAAAAAGACTGGGCATTTTAAGAAGGACTGCCCTAAAAGGAAGATGAAAGGAGTAGCAAACACAATGTCTATGATGACACTTATGAATGTACAGGAAGTTAGCAGGTGCACTAGTTCTGATAGAGAAGATACGTTAATCTGGTACGTTGATAATGGTGCTACAAACCATGTTTCAATGAGAAGAGACGTCTATCAAGACTTTGAGTTGTTCCAGAACACCCACACGGTGATCACCGCTAATGGAAATGTGGTCCAGGCTCTTGGAAAAGGCACAGTACATATCATAGCGGCTGTAGGACATAAAGAGGAAACAGTTATACTCAAGAATGTATGGTATGTGCCCTCTATTAGCAAGAACCTCTTTTCAGTCTTATCACTGCATGATTTGCATCCAAATACAAGTTTCTTTGAGTCTCGGGTGAACAAATGTATCGTGAAGATAGACGGTATCATACATGCAGAAGGAATACGTGAACGGTACGGTGGATTGTACAAGCTAAAGTTCAAGACAGTAATTCCAGAGCAAGTATCAGTCAATCTCACAGAAAAACAGGATACGCTTCAGCTATATCACGAGCGTATGGCCCACCAAAATAAGGAACACGTCAGAAAATTCATTGAGAGGGAATTTGGAATTAAAGCCGCCGCAGCCGATGGAAAGGAGCTATGCGAAGGATGCGTCTTTGGTAAGGCCCATAGGAAGAAATTTGGAGTTCGTGAGAGAGCGGTCAAGGCCTGCGAATTAGTCCATGCAGATCTCTGTGGACCATTCCCACCCTCGGTATCAAAGAATCGATATTTTTTGCTTTTCAAGGATGATTTTTCGCGATATCGTCAGGTTACTTTCTACGAGAGAAATCACAAGTCCCCGAAAAGTTAAAAGATTTTCTGTCAGAGTGTAGAAGGGCAAATCACGTTGTAAAGGAAATTCTCACAGACAACGGTGGAGAATTTAAAAACGCAAGATTTCAGAAAATACTTGCAGAAAATGGAACCAAACACCGACTCGTCATGCCGTATACTCCACAACAAAATGGATGCGTGGAACGGGAGAACAGGACAGTCGTAGAAGCTGCTCGGGCCATGATGTATACACACGAAAATTTTTCGAAGAGTCATTGGGCAGAGTTGGTTGGAACTGCTGTTTACGTTTTAAATAGGACAGGACCTTCCAGTGTTGAAAAGAAGTCCCCATATGAACTGTGGTTCAAGAAAAAACCAAGAATTAAGCACCTTCGAATAATTGGGTCAATATGTTATGCTCACGTTCCGAAGCAGAGAAGACGTAAACTGGATAAGAAGGCAACTAAATGTGTTCTCATTGGGTATGAAGGAGACGACGGCTACAGAATGTGGGATTCGAAGACGAACGGTCTTGTGCTTAGTCGAGATGTCACCTTTAATGAGATACCGCTCGGAAGGGAAGTCAAAAGCGTATCGCAGGAAGAACCAAGACAGCCGGATGATGAGGCTGAATGGGCAACTGCTTTTCGCCGGCCTCCTAGAGTTATAAGTTCTCCAGTGGAAAGTCCTCAAATCACAGAAGGTTCTTCAGAAAGAGAAGACATAATTGCAAGAGAAGATATCAGTACTCAAGAAGATCTAGGGCAATTAGACGAAGCGGGTGATCAAGTTCAAAATGAACAATTTGATGATGCAAGAAGTGTATTATCTGAACAATCTATTGAATTAGGGGGGGAAGACCCTGTTATATCCGATAATGATATAGAAGACATTCCGGATTTGGAAATCGCATATCAGGGAGATAGGATTCTAAGGGACAGGTCACGGCTTGGAATGCCAACCAAATTCAAAGATTATGTTTTGGAACTTGGATCTTATAATGAGTTCATGGATTTGGGTTTGAACAAAGAACCTACCACATGTAAAGAAGCCCAAGAGAGTCCAGACTGGGAATTGTGGAAGAAAGCGATGGAAAAAGAATTGGAGTCACTACGAGAGAATAACACGTGGACTCTGGAAAAACTACCAAAGAATCGGAAAGCGATACCTTGCAAATGGATCTTTAAGATTAAGCGAAACGCGGATGGATCAATTGATAAATACAAAGCTCGCTTGGTCATCAAGGGTTACTCACAGAAGAAGGGCACAGACTACGATCAGACGTTTAGCCCAGTGGCACGGATGGGTACAATCAGCTGCAGTTCGACATTGCGACCGCATTCCTGAATGGTTACTTGGAGGAGGAAATTTTCATGAAGCAACCAGATGGCTACAACGATGGGACTGGTCGAGTTTGTCTTCTACAGAGAAGCTTATACGGGTTGAAACAAGCTCCTCGGTGCTGGAATAAGAGAATTGTGGATTTTCTTCAGCATCTTGGACTCAGGAGCAGTGAGGCAGACCCGTGCTTGTTCACAAGGATCAAGAAGAACGGCGAGAAGCTCATTCTTGCTTTATATGTCGATGACGGCCTAGTTGCTGGTGCTAAAGATGACATTGAGGAGTTCATTGAACAGCTAAAGAAGGAGTTCAAGCTAACTACCAAGCAAGCATCATACTTCCTCGGATTAGAATTAGAGAAGAATGAAACAGGCTTGAAGATTCACCAAACTGCCTATACAAAGAAGGTCTTAAAACGCTTTGGTATGGAATGCTGTCGACCTGTGATGACACCGATAGTCAAAGAGAACAATGACGTCGACGTGCATGAGAAAGATGAAGGATTTATTAATGCTAAAAACTACAGACAAGCTGTTGGAGCTTTAGCATATTTAATGGTAGGCACTAGACCTGATATTGCGTACGCGGTAAGCGTAGTATCTAGAAGCTTGGAACAGCCTAAAGATGTAGACTTCAGAAGAGTTAAGAGAATCTTAAGGTATCTGCAGTATACAACAGAAACGGGAATTCTCTACAGAAAAGACTACAAAAAGGGCATTCTGAAGTGTTACAGTGACGCGGATCATGGCGGCTGCATTAGTACCGGAAGATCAACATCTGGAGTACTGTGTATGTATGCCGGTTGAGCCATATCGTGGCTAAGTCAGCGACAAGTCAGTGTAGCGATATCGACGACTGAGGCCGAAATAGTCGCTGCAAGTGAAGCTGCAAGGGAAGCAATTTGGCTTATACGTCTACTGAAAGACATGACAGTGCTCAAAGATCAGCCTGAAATATTTGTAGACAATGAGGCAGCAGTTCGACTTGCAGAGAACCCAGAATTCCATAAAAGGACTAAGCACATTCGAATAAGGCATTTCTTTGTTCGTGAACTAGTATCTTCTGGTGAAATGAAGATAAAGAGAATATCTACTGTGAATCAACTGGCAGATATGTTCACCAAGTGCTTGCCACGACCAAGACTATGGAATCTGAAGATGCAACTTGGATTAACAAGCGTCGAGAGAAGATGTGAAAAGAATCTGCATGCAGTGCATACTGGCACGCACGATGCGACGCGGTAAAATTCAAGTGTCACATGTGAAGTCCCTGTTATTATTTTTTTTGGTGTCTAATGTAAAATATGTACTGAAAGCTGATTAATTATAAAGTATTCGATATTGCTCTGTTTAATTTAATTGTGTTAGTATCGCTTGCACCTTTGTGGCGTACGAACGATGACGACTTGCCGAATAAAATTAATTTAACAATGCCAATTTGTCGGAATTACCAAGTAGAACCAATAATATGGACCCCCTCAAATAAGCAACATAAATTTAAAAAAATGTTGCAGATGCTTAGGAGAGGTCGACAAACTCATAAAGGAGTTCAAACGGAGAAAAAGTAGTTACGGGCACACTATATCTCTTTTCTGTGAAAACTGTATCTTTCCGAAATAAAAAGAAGCCTACCAAATATCTCCATATCAAATTTCATTGAAATCGGTCCAGAGGTTTAAACGTGAAGAGGTAACAGACAGACAGAATGCGAAAGTAACTGTAATTTCGCATTCATAATATAGTACGGGTGGATTTAGACGCAAACTGAAAAAAAAACATCATCGTCATCATTTTGTTTCTTTTTCCTATAAAACTAAATGAAACCCAAAGCAGTTAGCCCCCACGAGATTAACGACCTCGTCGTCTGCCATCCTTACACTGACTAGCACGCCCGCGGGCGTGTAAACACCCTGCTTTTATTGCGTTTATATGAACGGCGTTCAAAACGACGTTCACGGGCACGTTTACGAGCCCGGGCGCGTGTATGTAAACGCACTATTAGCTGATAATGTGCGCCTAGTCTAAATGTACTTACTTACCTATATGTTACTTCCATGGTGGCTGGAATGAAATGTCAACTTTCTAAAGTTTATGGTCATGCGCATTGTCTATGGAAAATTATACTCCGCTTACCTATTCTTGATCTGTTTTTCTACTCAAAATTTGCTTGCTTCCACCTTGGAAATTGATCAAACTGGTTACGTCAAACTATGTTTTCAACCTGCAATGGGTTCTGAACCCGTAGGTGACGTTTAATTAAATATAAATGTGATTATTTATATATTTAGGAATATAAAACTTGTACATTTGTATAGTGATAAGTATAATATCCATATTTAAAAGTTTATTTTTAACAATATTTTTGTTCATGAATAAGATATAATGTCATTCGAGTACTTACCCGTGGCCGAAGACGAAAATGAAGAACCCATAGAACTACCTATCGAAGAAGATGGAACGCTGATGTTAACAACAGTGTCTGCGCAGTTTCCTGGCTGCTGTGGACTCAAATATCGACACCCGGAAACTAAAAACAACCGGGGAATAAGATTAAGAGATGGTAGGCTCTATCCACCTCCTGAAGGATGGGGCAATCACTTGTATATTTGCAGTTTTCCTAAAGAAAACAAACGTAAATCTGGAGAGAGCTCTGAAACTTCATCTACCAAGAACAAGAGAAATGATAATCTGTGTTCTGATTTGATAGTACTAGGGCTGCCATGGAAAGCGACTGAGCAAACTGTGAGGGAATATTTTGAAAAATTTGGTGAAGTTTTAATGGCGCAGTTGAAACGAGATGCTAAAACTGGCATGTCTAAAGGCTTTGCGTTTATAAGATTTTCTTCATACACATCCCAGATGAGAGTGTTGGCTCAGAGGCACATGATAGATGGGCGCTGGTGCGATGTGCGAATACCTAACTCTAAGGAAGGTTCAGTCAATTCAATGCCCTGTAAAGTATTTGTCGGCCGCTGCACTGAGGAGTTAACTGCTAACGATTTGAGAGAGTATTTCTCACAATTTGGGGAAGTAACGGATGTATTTATTCCAAAGCCATTTAGAGCGTTTAGTTTCATAACATTTTTGGATCCTGAAGTAGCACAAAGCTTATGTGGTCAAGATCACATTATTAAGGGTGTCTCAGTGAATGTGTCAAATGCATCACCGAAGCAAAACAAGAGTGGCTCCAACCAACGCAACTTACCCAGCAGGAACTATGAAGAAGGCCACATGCACTCAGCTTCTAACAACAATTCTTGGAGCAACCGTAGCATGGATATGGTTAACATGCAAGCTTTGGGAATGTCAGGTCAGCACGGGCAGACGGGTGTGGCAGGAGGCGGGGGGCAGGGTCAAGGGGGAAGCATGCCTCTCGGCATGAGTGGGGTTCCAGTCAACCAAGCGTTGGTGGCAGCAGCTCTCAACCAAGCAGCCGGCTGGGGTCTCATCAATAACATCCCATCGGGAGGGTCGGAGCAAGGGGCATTCGCTGGACCAGGGTCTTCAGGCCCTCCTGCACCACCCAACTTCCTCTCTTGGATGCAACAAGGTAACTCTGCGCAGGGACCTTCTAGTCAGTGGGGACAGAGGCATCAGTCCCAAGGCCACTCTGTTTGATCCAATGTATGTTTTGACAAGCTCATGATAATCTCTGTGATTGTAGCGACATTTAGATAATTGTCATTGGTGTAACGGGTTGTAGTCTGCTGGTGAGAGATGGTTTGTACCTACATTGTTTGCTACTAATGTTATTTATTTATAATGGAATTGCTTGTGTTTTGTTGATTTTCTTCAAACTTTTCTTAAAATATTTATTTTTGCCATTGATTCAGTAAATATTTCCTAACATAGGTAGTTAATTACATAATAATTTTGGTAAGTGTTGATTATATTTATTGAATAGGTATTCCATACATAAATACAATATTTGGATACTCATAACATTCATGGTGGGCTATATTTAGTGCTGACCATTACTCTGAAATTATATTTTTGACATTTAGAAATTCATTCAATACCTAGGTATACTTAAAATTAGATACATATACTTTTCTTGTGGAAACTATAAGAATAAGACAGTCACTGACAAAATACCTATATCTACTTGGCCTTTATAGTTATGAAAAACGCAATATGATTTTGCATCACTATGTTCTGAATGGAGTATTTTAATAAACATGCAGTTGCAGAATTAAAAAAAAAGCATAATTTAGACTCCACTACACCTTCAATTTTGGTATTACTGCAGAGCCAAAATGCCTTTGGGTTTAATGTTCATTCATATACCTATGTACCTATAAGGGATTAGATTGCGATTTTAAATCGACAGATAATAACATGGAATGAATTCAGCATTTATAGGAATTATTTAAAGAATAGGTATATGTTTTGATAATTTCTAAAATCATCCTTTAACAGACCATATTGTTTGTTACTTTCTGTATGTGGATCACAGGCATGGATATCTCCTTAAGTTTCTGAAACGTATTATGGGTATTTAACTATGAAATCTGTTGCACACTATATATTATGTATGAGTTTCAATAAAATGCAGCTTCTATTTAGATTTTTATCTTATCTTCATTATTTTGTAATTAAAATACAGTTAGATGTTACCTGTGCTTTGTACATTAAAGAGTAGGAATATCATTAACAACAGACTGTTGAAAGTTCATACATATTATAAAAAATAGAAATCTATTGAATTGTTATCATTGTTTATCAATTAATGTTGTTTATTAAATTATAATGAACGCTTCCTCAGGTGGATGTGGTAATTAGATCAGATTGTCTATTTTTGATGAAAAAGAAAATGGTTTGAGAATTTTTGTGAATAAGCAAAGCGGGATTGTTGTATTGAATCTGAATGGGTAAATGTAACTTGAGTAACTAGATCCAAGTTTAGCTACAATTATTATCGATGTATATAAAAATTAGGACAAAATGGAAGGATGCTTGTACAAATTTCAAGACTGTAAAAATTAACAAATGAATGACATAAAATTCTAAAAATGAAGTGTTATTTGAACTAGTTATTTGTAGATTACCAGTAGCGTTGATACTGTGGAAAGTCGAGTTTAACACATCAAGGAGGAGCTGTTACCAAAAATGAGGAAATATTTTAGTGAATAGCTTTGCATCATCTCATTGGGCATATTGGAGAAACTATCTCTCTGCATGCTAGTTACTTATTTCTTTATTATTTTTTAAAATTAATAATATCGGTACAGTGCCTACAGCTAGCGCGGCGCAGCGCCGGCCCAGGTTCTAGAATGTAGATCGGGTAGAGCCAGATTGGCTTTCTTCAGAGACTTTGTCGACTCTGTATCGATTTTCAAATTTGGATTTTAGGCGCCATTGGACAGCTCTGTGTCGACTCTACGTTGTGTTTAACATCATACGTTTAATCTACCTAATCCTGAATTAGATCCTTGACAGTGTAGCTAACTTGGCGCCTAGTCTTGAGCGAAAAATGACACGTATGACGTAGTCGAATTCGAAAGAATGTAAAGTGTTATTTGTACAGTCAAGGGCAAAGATATGTATCCAGCCAAAGCGGCGAAATATATTTAGGTACAGCAACTGTAATGATATAGTAATAGAGTAAGTAGCTGTCAGCGTAACAGTAGGATGGCAGAGTGGGCAAAACGCTACGGGCCCCACCCGAGGCCGCGCGTGACCAGAAAAAAAAACGCAAAAATTAAACTTGTAATCTTTTTACATTTAGCGGGTGGGGGTGGCCTCAGGTTCAGGTGGTATAGTTACCTCGCTGCTATCAGCTGTAAACATATGTTACGCTTTAGCAGAGTACACATATTTGCCCTTGGAATGTATGTAAATCTAAACACATTTCATTATAGCAAGGTTCTATTTTTGCCAAGGATTACGTACGATGCGACTGCTGTCTTTTCCCTGTTTAAATCTGTGTCTTGAAAATATTTAATAAGTTTATTTTTGTATAACACTATACTATATGTATATGTCTAATTGTCTATGTCCATTAATATTGAAAAAAGAAATATTTATTTAGACAACTAGCATTTCTTGAAACCA
Organism: Aethes cnicana; assembly: GCA_963971205.1. NCBI lineage: Eukaryota > Metazoa > Arthropoda > Insecta > Lepidoptera > Tortricidae > Aethes > Aethes cnicana. The sequence goes on along the minus strand of OZ020278.1, from coordinate 7,582,101 downwards.
GGCCAGGGTGTGAATTTCTAGGTCAGCACATAGAATTGTCCCCCAATCGAAAGATTTAAGTACATTATTTCGAGCAGCTGGACCTCATGTTTTCACAGTTTTCACACAATTTATGCCCGATATACATAAATTGTATGCAGTATGTATACACCCTAGATAATTTGTTTGTACCATACCCATATTGATGAAATGATAAATCAGTCATTAATTTGAATATAATTAGACAAAATATTTCAAACTAGGATTACTTAAAGCAAACGTATAATATTATAAATGTTATCTGCTTGGCGTCATCACTCATCATAAATGTTAATGTATCAATGACCGAATAGATAGGATAGGTACTTCGCCTATATCGTGTTATCAATGATAAACAAAAGCAATATCTCGGATTTTATTTCTTCTTGAGAGTTGTTTTCTTGGATAGGTTTGTTTTTGCTTGGTTTTGTTTGTTTTATTAACTTATTTGACCGTTTGTTGTTTTGGTTCTAATTTATGCATGTCGGTATAATTGTAAGAATATATGTCGTGTTGCTAGTATTACATAACAATTGTATTTAAAATAATATTATTGTGACCAATGAAAAATAGTTAAAGCTGTACTACGAAGTCAATTGAACTGATTGGACGCCATTATAGGACTTTCATTTCTATTATTATTTTGTTATTTTTTGGAGAGGCGACGTCTGTAAATTGTAACAGTGAGATATGACGAGTTTTTTTGTCAAACCAAACTACATTTCATTCACCCATTGTTGGTATCATCACTTCACAAAACTGATACTGAACTGAACTTCGCGGACCCTCTCATATATAGGGTCAAGCAAAACGTTGTGACGATATTTTACCCACAGAATCAGTTATCGATTCTAAGCATGTTTTTAGGGTTCCGAAGTCCACAAGGAACCCTTATAGTTTCGCCATGTCCGTCCGTCCGTCCGTCCGTCCGTCCGTCTGTCCGCACTATTGCTCGGAGATGCTTAGGTCTAGAGAGCTGTAATTTGGCATGAATATGCATATTAGTTACGCTGACAAAGTGGTACAATAAAATTTTGAATTTTTTTTTTATATGGTACCTCCCCTACACGTAAAGTGGGGATGTAATTTTTTTTTCTTGCGTACCCCATGGTGCGGCATATCGTTGAATAGGTCTTAAAAAAATATTGTGGGTTTGTTAAAACCATTTTTTGATTAAGTGATGCGTTTGTGAAATATTAAGCTTTAAAGTGCTATTTTTTGTTAGAGTCACGTGTCCCCCCCCCTGCCAACTAAATGGTGGTATTTGGATGGCTGAAAAAAATCACGGTTGTGGCATATATAACGTAGTTGAAAGGAAAACTATCAGAGCTAAGTAGGCTGTACAAACTTACCAGTAATAGTCGACCAACTTATAATGATGATTTTTCTCGAGCGGCAGGGGCGTCGGGCGGGCACGTCATACCACAGGCTAGCTACTCGTAGATGCTAATAAGTCTTAGAAAGGTACTGTGGGCATCCTCAACTTCGGAACCCTATAATTTGCGCGTGGCCCGACACGCACTTGGCCGGTTTTAGTTTCTTTTTTCGAGTTGGTAAATGAAAAATGTATGGAATGTAGGTGTCGCTCAACCCATCAATCCCATGTCCCATACTGGGCCATACAATTTTTTTTATCAACTCGAAAAAAAATAGAAATTTAAAATCATGCTTATAATCGATAGCTGATTCTGTGGTTAAAATATCATCACAACGTTTAGCTTGACCATGTATACTGTATATTTATTTTTATTTATTTGTGTAACAGCATTGTGAACGCATCTTAAAATTTAGATTTTTCGAACTCATGAATAAGCCCCATGTCGGGACTGGCCCAAATTTTACATAGTTTGTATTAAGTTCATAATGTCTTGTTTTTTAAAGAGATAGGTACAACAAAATGCAGAAGGTGCTGTTATATAATCGTAATCGATTTTTTCATCTATTATATTGTACACTACAGTTTCATTTCATGTCTAAGTTCTAAACGCACGGACAGCGGAGGCGGCACCTACCGACCGAGATAAGGGAGGTTTAAATACCTGGAACGCCTACTGATTAAACTCAGAGAGTTCAGACTACTGAATATGTTATTGTCAAAATAAGGTCTATTAACAAGCTATACATTAAAAATGATATTTAAAAACAAGCTTTTATTAAAGTACTCGTCAAGACGGATCAAACGAGTCCAAACTCGGTGAGGTTGTGTCGTTTAACTACCGAGTTCCTATGGCCATCCGGTTCCATCATCAGATCAGGTCCATATCATAATAATTTTTCATTGTCATCCAATTTTACACATGCATGCAAAATTTCAGTCGGTAACCGAGAAGTGGATCAAATTTAACTTGCAAGATTTGATTACAGACAGACAGTCAAACATACACAGTTGAAGCTAAATAAAAGCTTCTAAAAACATAACCGCTCTTGAGTAGGTACACGCCGCCTCCACTGTTTGCATTTTGAAGCTTCTTGGTCTTATATAACGCACTAATAATAAAGTGTGAATGTGATCAACAGAATAAAGTGTACTGTACATGATTGTACTCGTAGTACTAGCTTATTGTTTGCTAAGCTGCTTCTCCAGCAGCCATCGCATGTCATGGCTCATTAAACAATAACTTTCAGTGTACTGTAAATAAATGTCTGATAACGTAATGTGCGAAAGTAACGCATCTATCACACGATGGGCAGGCACCCGACATGTTACAATTTAAATTTGCCATCCTTTATGATCATTAAGGCTGACTTGCACCACCAAACCAACGCCGCTAACCCCGGGTTAAGGTGGTTTGTCGTCCCCTCCGCCGAACGTTCGCAACCGCACATGCGGCCGACATAAGTTTTATATAATTACTAAATTAATTATTTCCATCAGGTGGGCCACAAGGATTATTTTGGTAGGTAAACCTGAGTTATGATATGAATGAAGCTAACCCGATGTAAGCGGCTTGGTGCAAGTGGGCAAGGATGATATTATCAATTAATGCTCGTGTACACAATTACACATGCATTGTTATGATCGTTTTGTAAGTAATAGAAGTACCTACACTCAAATGAACGGAAAATGTATCTACCAAATCGCATTGATCCTGGGAAACATGAGATCGTTTTTCGTGTACTTATCTATGCGTAGTATCCTAGCGATTATTATAAATTCCTAATGTGTCTTAAGGTGTAGGAGTGAAGAAAGAAACGTTAAAAAGTCTTTGGCATCAGACCCACTCCGCAACGATATTTTTGATGCTAACATCACTTAACCATTTACCATGTACCCTACCGCACCACTTTGGATGCAATATGTCGCCGAACATGCTAGATTACGTGCTATTAATTAAATTTATGCACTTGAATGTCGTCATTTTGCTGCCGCGTGATACTTAGATTGATACTATTTAACATACCTACCTAATTATGTGATTGCTACAGATTCGACTTTATTTATGTATTTTACAATGTAATTTAATGTGTGAATAATGACTCCATGGACACTAATAAATGAAATAAAATTTATTTAGCGTTACAGATTTGTTATTTTTACTTGATTACGTACCTACCTTTATACTAGTTACAGAGGGAGGACACAACTAGTCCACCAATAAATTAGCCTGTTTACGTCCCACTGCTGGGCACATCACAGGCCACGAGTGGACTGATGGCCGATGGGGCAAGAAAGTCCTGGAGTGGTGTCCGCGAACCGGTAGACGAGCTGTCGGTAGGCCCCAACAAGATGGAGTGACGACCTTGTAAAGGTCGCGGGAACGCGGTGGATGCGAGTGGCACAGGACCGGTCTGAGTGGCGCGCCTTGGGGGAGGCGCGACTTCGTCCGCGTGGAATTGTTACCAGCGGATATTGAGCGTTAAACTATAACAAATTATATACTAAAACCTTCCTCTTGAATCACTCTATCTATTAAAAAAATCCGTTGCGTAGTTTTAAAGATCTAAGCGTACAATGGACAGACAGCAGTAAGCGACTTTGATTTTTGCTATATATGTATGTAGTGATGTACTTCTATGGTCGTGCTTTACTAAGTTAAGTACCTAATTGAACTTGTCGGGACCACTTCGCACTTCATAGCGTAGGAAAGGCGAAAGTCCCGTCCCGGCACAGCATACAGATTCGCAAAAAATGAGATGGTAATTGATTGTTGTTGTTAATTAGTTCAATTTTTTTTCATGGCACAGGGAACTGTTCAATTTGCCCTCATTCAAATTTCAACGTGTTTGTGTTCTCGAAAATTAGAAGAAGAAGAAGAAGAAAAACATTTATTCATACCACATATGACACACAAAAATAAAATAAAGAAACAAAGGAACAAACATGTAAAAACAAAAAGGAAAAGAGATAATTTGTACAGACAACTTAAGTATATGTGGGCGGCATTCCATACTAACTTATTTTATTATTATTATAATTATGTTTTAATCCAATTTGATTTATATCTATGAATATTGTAATCTAATTTGAATGTCAGTTGATTCGTTCCCGCGCTTAAGATATTTTACCGCCATTAATGAACTTCGTTTTATTGTGTTTAGTAAAATTATTTATTAAGTCATTATTGAGTTTACATTAGCTAAATTGTTATTTATTTTAAATAGATTATTAAGATATTAATTTGTGGGTTTCGTTATTGATTAGTTCAATTGTAATATTCTGTTGACTTTTGATTTTATTATTGCAAGTTGATGTTATTTAAAATATCCTTTTTAATTGTTATAATATGTTGTAAATTAATTAGATAAATATTGAAGAATTATGAGCTATAAAATTATATTGTAACATTTGTTTAAATAATTACGGATTATAGGAAATTGGTGTTATGGCGGCACGCCGCTAGTAGGGGTTGTAGAGGGGTTTTGTTATTTAAGCAGCTGCATTCTGTATTTCGAATCATTCCATACCTGATTTCGACTTTATAAACTGCTACTCTGTCCGTTCGTGAATAAAAAGTATTCTTCAGTAATAATTGACTGTGTAAATAACTTCTATTCGACGACACCCATTATTTCCCTGTTGCCGCGATGGACGCTGACGCAGCAGGCGATGGCTCGCCTACTGATTGCCCCACGAGACCGACGGACCCTGGGTTACCGCCGACAGCAGCGGTGGGATCACAATCCCCTGTCCTAGGCCGACAACGCCGTGCTACTGTTCAACCAGAACCTACCTTCACTATGGATCAAGTGATGAGCCTAGTGACGACGATAACCAAGCAAGCTGCCTCCAGTGCTGTCTCCGCGGCGATGTCTGCAGTGCCGCCGCCGCCGCAGCCGCCTCGTGAACGTGGAAATTTTTATTTGCCACCGTTCGATCCAGACGTGCGATCTCACGATATTAGAGATTGGTGCGCTAATGTCGACGAAACTATCGCTGTTTTCAACATTACACCGCAAGAAGCGCGCATGAAAGCAATTCTCCAGCTGAAAGGACGAGCAAAGGTGTGGGCTGACACTTGGTCCCTGCACTCAACGACGTGGGAGCAAGTCAAGGACGACCTGATCAAGACCTTCTCCAAGGAGTTCCGGTACGCCGACGACGTGCAGAAGTGGCGCGGCTTTACGTCGGACCATGCGGCGAGCTACGCCGAGTACGCGACGACGGCGTGGACCCTGTTCAAGCGCGTGCGCCCGGAGGCGGGCGATGCCGATGTTATTGATGCTGTTATAACAGGTATTTTTCCCGAACATATTAGATCTGAGTTATTACGTAACACACCTGACTCTTTGCCTAAATTAGTGTCTGTTTTGAAAACTTACCGGAAACGTAAATTTGATGTCGTAGAAAAATCAAACAATGGTGGTAATGTTGCTAAAAGGCTTCGTGCCGCTGAAATAGGTAGTAAGCAAGATCAGGCGGCCATTGTTTGTTACAGATGTAATAAACCTGGTCACCGTTTTCGTGATTGTAAGGCGCTTAGCGCCCCTGCACCTGAAAATACCACTTCAGGGCAAAAATCTGCTAACGTTCCTAACGGTACGAATTCAGTAGAGTGTAAATATTGCTTCAAAAAAGGTCATCTTGAAAGGAATTGTTTTCGTAAACAAAACAGTGAGCGGTTAAATTCAAACAAAAGCGTAAATTTTTGCAATAATACAAACCGCAGCACTACTAATGTTAAAATAGGCGACAAGTTTTACTCTTGTTTGTTTGACACTGGTGCCGATTGCTCCTTGATGCGCGAACGTTTCTCTGGTTCGATTCCAGGGAAAAGAAAACCAGTTAATGTCACGTTTTCTGGGATTGGCGATTGTCCAGTCCGTTCGACACAGAGTATCACTACTGTAGTCGAGATAGATGGCACAAGTGTTGAACTAGAATTTTATATAGTCGGTGACACTCAAACGCAGTTTGATATTTTGATAGGTTATGATCTATTGCAAATCCCCGGGCTCAGTGTTACATTGACAAAGGACGGTATATCTGTGAAGCGCGATTTTCTTGTTAATGAATGCACGTCACAAAGTAATTTTGAAGTCAATACTGATGTAAGTGATGGTGATTTGCTTTATAAACTCAATTCGATCGTTGATAAATATAAAAACAACTTCACATCAGGAAATCGCGTTTCCCAAGTAAATACTGGTGAACTTAAAATTAAATTGAAAAACCCCGATAAAATAGTCCAGCGTAGACCGTATAGGTTGTCCCCTAGTGAGCGTGAAAAGGTTAAGGAAATTATAACCGATCTCAAAAATAACGGTATAATCCGCGATAGCTCATCTCCGTTTAGCAGCCCTATCTTGCTTGTTAAGAAAAAAGATGGCTCTGATCGTTTATGCGTGGATTTTCGCGAACTTAATTCGAACACTCTGCGAGATAATTTTCCTTTGCCTTTGATAGCTGACCAGATAGATCGGCTAGGGAAAGCGCGTTACTTTACCTGCCTTGATATGGCCGCGGGGTTTCACCAGATACCTATCGCCGAAGACTCAATCGAAAAAACGGCTTTCGTGACCCCCGACGGCCAGTACGAATATCTGCGCATGCCTTTTGGCCTCTGCAACGCTCCTTCTGTATATCAACGCGCTATAAATAAAGCATTAGGCGATTATAAAGATACCATTGCATTGGTTTATCTGGATGACGTCATGATCATGTCCTCCACGCCTGAGGAAGGTCTGACAAACCTTGATCTTGTCCTGAAACGATTAACCGACGCCGGGTTTTCACTAAATGTGTCTAAATGCTCTTTTTTAAAGAGCTCTGTTGAATATCTGGGAAATATTGTTGAAAACGGTACGGTTCAGCCCAGCCCTAGGAAAATTGAGGCTTTGTCTAGTTCCCCGGCCCCCAAAAATATCAAAGAGCTCCGCCAGTTTAACGGATTAGCGGGGTACTTTCGAAAATTTGTCCCTAATTTTTCAAAAATTATGATACCTCTTTATGAACTGACTAAGTCAACGGTGCCATGGAACTGGACAGAGCGTCAAGAACAAGCCAGACAGGAAATAATTCGACGTTTAACGTCCTCCCCTCTCCTCACGATATTCGACCCCGACCTGCCTACAGAGCTGCACACTGATGCCAGTGCTCTGGGGTATGGCGCTGTATTAATTCAAAAACACGACAATAATTCCCATGTTGTCGGTTATTTCAGCATGCGAACGACCAGCGCCGAGAGTAGATATCATTCATATGAACTCGAGACGCTGGCCGTCGTCAAGGCGATCAAACATTTTCGCCATTTTCTTTATGGTCGAACTTTCAAGTTAGTGACGGACTGCAACTCGCTAAAAGCGTCACGCCATAAAAGGGAATTAACTCCCAGAGTCCACCGCTGGTGGGCCTTTTTGCAAAATTACCAATTTGAGGTTGAGTATCGCAAGGGTGAACGATTGTCTCACGCAGATTATTTTAGTAGAAATCCTATTGATATTACCGACTCTAACGTATCTCGAGCTTCCGGTAATAGTCAAATGCAATCAAGTTCTTTGCAATTTTCAGTAAATTCCACTACCCTTGATCATAACTGGCTTCTCATAGAACAAAAACGCGATCCCATACTTCAAAATATAGTCGAACAATTAAAATCGGACTCTATACCAAAAAATATAGCCGACACGTATGTAATTTTACAGGATAAATTGCTTAGACGTAAAGTACAAATTGACAACAAAACTCGAAAACTAATTATTGTACCGCGTAGTTATCGCTGGAATTTAATAGCTCACTATCATTCCTTGCTTCAACATTTTAGTTGGGAAAAGGTTTTAGCTAAAATCAGAGAACAATATTGGTTTCCTGCAATGTCAAAGTTAGTGCGCAGATTCATTGAAAACTGTGTTAGTTGCCGAATTAGGAAGGGTGTCTCCGGTGCTAGGCAGATTTCTCTACACCCAATCGATAAAATCGCAGTACCTTTTCATACAGTTCACGCAGACATAACTGGGCGTATGAACGGCACACGCAGTTTGGCGGAGTACGCGTTTGTTTTTATAGACGCGTTTACTAAGTACGTTCATTTAATTTATACTAACGACCGTACAACACAGACCGCCATAAAATGTTTTCAAGAACTAATTACTATTTTTGGTACCCCTACGCGTCTGATTTCTGACCAGGATAAAAGTATGACGTCATTAGAATTCAAAGAATTTTGTAAAAAGAATGGTATTGAACATCACGTTGTAGCTAAAGGCGCTAGTAGGGCAAACGGTCAGGTTGAACGAATAATGAAAATTATCAAAGATAATATGTCTGTGGTGGAGCTTGATAAGCCTTGGCATTCTGCTATACAAGATTTACAATTAGCGATCAATTGTACTCTTTCAAAAAGTACTGGTAAAAGTCCTATGGAACTGCTACTCGGTAAAAAATGTTCACCGCCAGCTATCAAGCTCCTCCAAATTGATGATGACGAACCTGTGTCGGACCTTAGTTCTGTAAGAAATAGTTCTAAGGAACGGATGGACGAGCGATCTATTCAGGATAAAATAAGGTTTGATAAAGGTAAAGCTCAAATTAAACCTTTCAAAGTAGGTGACTTTGTTTTGATGCGTCGTCACGAAAGACATACCACTAAATTAGGTGCTAAATTTGAGGGGCCTATGAAAGTATTGGAAATACTACCGAACGATCGCTATAAGCTGAAACATGTTAATTTGCGTGGGTGTTCTGAAAAGATCGCTAGTCATGACTTTTTAAGACCCGCCCCTAGCGGACAGGTCGATCCGTATAACTGTTATGATGAAGATGATTCTGCCATGTGGGCGGATGGAAATGAAAGGAACAGGATTCAAAATGAAGACTGTTCTGAGTGAAACATAGTGAAACGTTACTAAAACTTTAATATTAAGATTATCAAATAATTGGCAATAAGGTAATTACAAATAAAACTGATCGTGTAAAAGTAATAATTTAATTCGTCGTTCTTATGTAGTGTTACAATATCTGTTTGAATTATGCGTGTAAATAAAGATTAACTTAATAAGTAGGTAATAACCATTTCTACCTATCCAAACCTCCTTCCTTAAACGCTGGCTGGCCACCATGCGTATCCTTGTTCCCGGTCTTGGAGGCTAGAGTTCAGTGGTTGAATGAATGACGCCTGTGTTGGCTAGATCCCGACGGGTGACGCCTGAAATTCAGCGCGGGGAGCGCGCTGGAGCAGAATGGCCGTGTGGGCGGCATTCCATACTAACTTATTTTATTATTATTATAATTATGTTTTAATCCAATTTGATTTATATCTATGAATATTGTAATCTAATTTGAATGTCAGTTGATTCGTTCCCGCGCTTAAGATATTTTACCGCCATTAATGAACTTCGTTTTATTGTGTTTAGTAAAATTATTTATTAAGTCATTATTGAGTTTACATTAGCTAAATTGTTATTTATTTTAAATAGATTATTAAGATATTAATTTGTGGGTTTCGTTATTGATTAGTTCAATTGTAATATTCTGTTGACTTTTGATTTTATTATTGCAAGTTGATGTTATTTAAAATATCCTTTTTAATTGTTATAATATGTTGTAAATTAATTAGATAAATATTGAAGAATTATGAGCTATAAAATTATATTGTAACATTTGTTTAAATAATTACGGATTATAGGAAATTGGTGTTATGGCGGCACGCCGCTAGTAGGGGTTGTAGAGGGGTTTTGTTATTTAAGCAGCTGCATTCTGTATTTCGAATCATTCCATACCTGATTTCGACTTTATAAACTGCTACTCTGTCCGTTCGTGAATAAAAAGTATTCTTCAGTAATAATTGACTGTGTAAATAACTTCTATTCGACGACACCCATTATTTCCCTGTTGCCGCGATGGACGCTGACGCAGCAGGCGATGGCTCGCCTACTGATTGCCCCACGAGACCGACGGACCCTGGGTTACCGCCGACATATACTGTGTGCCATTGCGGCAGTGAATCGGACACTGGCTCAGCATAATGCTGGGGCGCTGATTTTCAGCCAGCACCGTCTATGTGACTCACGGAGCGCCATGCAGAATATACCTTACATATATATAAATAAATAAATTGCGTCAGTACATATAGGCTATATACAATTTCAAATAAATATAGTATAATATATAGATAATTACAAGTACAAGTACTTATTATATATATACAGCTTCAGTGGCAAAATTAGCCTGAAGTAGGTACAAATTTATTTTAACGCTGGAATAGGATTATTGGAGCGACAACAAGTATCCTTTGAGCTTACGCTTGAAGGTGAACTTGGAAGCCGCCCCTTGGATAGGAGGAGGGATATCATTCCAGCACTTGGATGCCGCAAACCTAAAACTGCCGCGAAATGCCGCTGTACGGTGTGGTGGTACCCTAGCTACAATTTTGTATCTTCTTGCGCTTTTTAACCATGACAGTCTCGTGTATAGGTACTTTGGGGTTTCATAACGTACCACACCGAACAGCAATGTGGCCAGATGTAAAGTACGGCGAGCGGGCATATTTAGGATTACTAGCTAGACAATCTAACGTCTTACGAATTTGGTCCTTCGAGCCAAATACCAAGTATTTAACAGGCAGTTTTTCTCTGACCAGGATGAGATGCGATCCAGATCAGCATTAATCATTTCTACAGTGGCTGCTACATCTGAAGGTATACAGGATACATATAGTTGTAAATCATCGGCGTAAAGGTGGTATTTGCTGCTCTTTATACTGGTGATTATATCAGCACTGTACAATATAAAAAGCAACGGTCCCAGGATCGTGCCCTGCGGGACTCCCCTAGTCACAGGACTAAGGGAGAACCGCAGAGAACTACCGTCTACCTTACGTATTGCAACTGCTTGTGCGCGACCAGATAGGTAACTGTGGAACCATTTCACAGCACTTACATCGAATCCGTAATAGGACATCTTGGATAACAGCAAGGGCACGCTAATACAGTCGAATGCCCTAGAGAAGTCTAAAAGTGTCAAAATGGTGCTCTTGCCAGTATCCCGAGCCTGAAGAATATTATCGACTACATCGAGTAACGCAGTGACTGTCGAACGACCCTTGCGAAAACCCGACTGCAGTTCAGGTAGGATACAATTCTTCTCCAGAAAATCCGACAGTTGGTCGCAGACTACCCTTTCTATTATTTTAGATGCACAGGGAAGGATACTTATAGGACGGAGGTCTGATGGATTAACTGGGTTGGGTTTTTTGGGTAGGGGTGTCACCAGAGCGATCTTCCAGTCTGTCGGGAACGTCATGGTCACAATACTGCTGTTAATTATATGAGTAAGTATGTCAGTGGTCCTCGGTAAAGTCAGGAAAAGCATGTCAATAGTAATTGAGTTCAAGCCCTTTGCAGTAGTTTTAATAGATTTAATAATCTTTAAAATAGTTTCCAGCGTCGTCAGTTGAAGAGTAAATCTTGCGTTGTTCTGTCTATTGAATTCGTAATTCGTCAGGTCAGATATACTTACATCAGGATTTCCAGGTATATTGAGGAAATGTCGGTTTATCACGTCAGGGTCATCGAAATGAGTCGGAAGGTCACATTGTGTACGCGTGTCGGGAAGAACAACGCGCTTAAAGTTCTTCCACAAAGTCTTGGAGTCAGTAGTGTTGTTTATGTCATGTTCAAAGAAAGCACACTTCTCGCTGTGAACAGCTGCTATGACAAGGTGTGTCAGATCCAAGTAATACTTCTTATGTGCATCGCATTTAGTCCTCTTGTATTTATTGTGGGTCTCATTCCGCAGTCGCATCATAAGTTTGACATTACTAGTCAACCAAGGTTTCGCTGCCTCTCTTACGACGATAGTCTTCTCAGGTGCGTGTCTGTCAAAAAGTTCAAGTAAAAGGTCGTTAAATCGTCTCGCCATGTCATCTACGTGATCAAGTTGCCGAATTTGGTCCCAGTCTATGGAATTAAGGTCATTATTAAAGTTCTCTAAGTTTATGTCGCTAAGCGGTCGGTACGTAATTTTTGTTGGAGTCGGCTTACGTTTCTTGATGTCAAACTCTGCTGTAATGAAAGCGTGTCTGCCGAGATCTGGAATATGTTGTATATCCACAGTCAGCACGCGAGCGTCGGTACAAATCAGGTCAATGGTGGTCTCGCTATGATCAGTAAAATGCGTAGGATCTTTAACATGTTGCGTCAAGTTAACAATCAAATTAGGCAATGAAAATAAAATACCTAGGAGAAGAATAATAAGCATTATCCATACTATCCATACTATACTATACTTACTATCCATATCCATATCCATACTAATATTATAAATGCGAAAGTAACTCTGTCTGTCTGTTACCTCTTCACGCTTCAACCGCTGGACCGATTTGGATGAAATTTGATATGGAGATAGTTGGAGTGCCGGGAAAGGACATAGTTCCTGCGGGAGCGCGATATCAAAATTCCACGCGGGCGAAGTCGCGGGCACATGTTAGTAATTTATAAATTATGGCTTCTTACTACTTTTTGCGACCGAAAAACATTTTTTTTTTCTGTTAAATAAGTAAAGTATTTATTTGTTAACAAACACAGAAGTGTTCTAAATACCTATGCATTTAATGTTTTTTTCCAATTCCATCATGTGGCTAGTACTTTCGTCCATCTATCTATAACAATATGAAACAAAAATTGTAAGGTAGACGCTTGGTTTCGTTTTCGTCGATGAGGCACCCTCGAAACTTGAAACTAACCAATAAGGGCCTCATTCTCGGCCGAACTGTCAACTCGTTGCGACGCGTGCCTAATCACCGACTTTGGTATTTACGCGTTTGAATTTGGAACGTACCTAAACTATGGAACACAATGTTTATAGTGATTATGGTAGTGGCAGTGGCAGCTCGAAGGGATCGGTAAGTTATATTGAACAATATTTTGTTTCAATTAACAATAATGAATAACGGAACGACTTCTGCCTGCCCTATTCCCCCATTTACAACCTCTAAGTACATAGTTATTTAGGTACAGTTGACGCAAAAGAGGTATTTACACTTTTGGACCTTTTTAACCGACTTGAAAGGGGGGGGGGGGGATTCGTCGGGATCTTTTTTTAATTTATTTTTTGTTATGTATGTTTTAACCAAATATATAGTCCCTACCCAAAAGTGAACCGATTTCGATGATTATTTTTAACCGACTTCAAAAAAAGGAGGAGGTTCTCAATTCGTCGGTCAAAACTATTTTTTTTTATGTATATTCACCAAATATAAATAGTAAACGTGAACCGATTTCGATGATTCTTTTTTTGTTCGAAAGGTGGCACTTCCAAGTTAATCCCATATTAACTTGGTTCAGTTCAATTAGAAAATGAGGGAACTCCTCGAAATTTGCATAGCACGTAGATGATTTTGGTGTCAATTTAGAATACTACAGGATTACTTATGTATTTCTATAGTAGGGTAGGGCGATTCCACGCAGAGAACTTGGGCTCTCCAGGGCTTGTGAATGTCTCCATATTTAAAACTTCGAATAGAGCCCTGGGTGCCCGAATGATCAATTGAAAATTTTTACTTATTACAAGACCGCATGACACATGCATGACATAAATACTACACATAGATACATATTTAAATCCACACCATGACATAAATTAGCACGCACACGGCATTTCCATCAGTCTGGCGTCAGTCGAGCTCGAGACTGACGGGCTGAACTGATGAAATACTGAGCGTCTCGCACTGTTCATGCTTACAGAGCTTACAGTCATGGAGCAGCTTGGATTCATGGCCGTCTCACTCGCTGACGAAGCTTGGCGCGTCGGAGACTCAGCGCCAGCAGAACACCCCGGACTTATTAGACTGTAAGTACCTACCTATCTATCATAAGCACCTGCCTACTGGTATACGAGTATCTATTAAATGGACTCGCGGCTGTTTGACTGACTTTGTGAGTACGAGATGTAGGTGTAGCTATTCATGAGTATAGCACGACATAACTTAGAAGGCGCGCGGCGAAGCACTTAAGCCGTTGACGCAATGTGTATTATTGCTTAATCCGCGCGCCTTCTAAGCTGTGTCGTGCTATACTCACCTACCGCAATCGTTGTAGCGACACGCACCGCCCCGCAACACAAGATTAGGTACCTAACCTACCTCACACCTCGCACCGCCCCGCACCAACACAAGGTACCTACCTCACACCGCCCGCGGCGAACGTGCGCGGCTACCATAGCAAAACCTATAACTCTCGCACACACGCGCACGTATTTGTACAAGATAATATTTTAGTGTGCAGATTACGTTCAGTTTGTTAGTGTCGTGGGCTTGATGCAAGCAAGGTGGAAAACTAGTACCTTACCTACCTAGCCTAGGTAGGTACTTTTAGGGTTCCGAACCTCAAGAGGTAAAAACGGAACCCTTATAGGATCACTCGTGTGTCTGTCCGTCCGTCTGTTACAGTCGATTTCCTCCGAAAGTACTGGACCGATTAAGTTGAAATTTGGTACGTATATTTAAGTTTGTGACCCATACACGGACGTGTAACGAAAATAAATGAACATATACCCTATTTTTGGGGTAAAATATTAAAAGTTTTTCAAACTATATCGTGTGATATATCAAATTAAAGTACTTCTTAAGAGGATCTCAAATACATTTTTTCATTTCTTTTTTGACCAATACTTTGCGAGTTATTTAAGAAAATAGGCGAAAAATGACCATTAATCACCCCCCCCCCCCCTTAACTCCAAAACCACTGGACTTGAAATTTATTTTTTAAGTTTAGTTACTATAGTTCTAATCTAGTTTAAATAATTGATTTTATTTATGTAAGAACATTAAATATTAAAAAAACAAATACAATTAAAACTTATTCAAAAACAATTAATTACTAATAATAATAAATAAACGAATTAAAACAAGACTTGAAATGTAAACAATTCAATAAATAAGTACCTACCTAAAAAGAAAACTATACAAAAACCACGCCTTCCAAAAGTTCATTTTGCGGCATGGTGCGTGCGGCGTTACCTCTCTTTAATTATGAACGAAATCCTATGCGAGAGGTAAGCGCCAGCCCTTGGGTCGCCGGTTCCGTCGATCAAGTGGGCCGGTTTTTATTTTATTTATTCTGTTTATGAAATAAATACAATAAATAAATACATTTTATTTAGAAAATTGTACTTGATATAGTAACATATATAGATTTTCGCCAAAATGCGTGCTGGTTTTGAACATGTTTTGGACTCTTATCTACCTAAGTATTTTTCACAGACGGACAGACAGAGTTATAGGTAGGTACTAACGCATTATAATATTACTAGATATGGGTTTAGGCCCTGCAATATGAAGGTATTGTTTTGTATTGCAATTGTATCTTTTGTTTACACGTGTCGGCGCGGCGCTTTTGACGCTCCTCGAGATCATAGTGTTCCAGTGTTCATAATTTACCAAGCGAGTTGAATGCATAGCCCAAACAGTTTATGTCTTTATGATACTCATATTACATACCTACTCTTATTACCTATGCCTGTTTTAAAATGCCAATCCTTTATCATGGTTATAGGTTACAGTTACCATCTAAAATTTCCCAGTATAGAAGCCTACCATAGAAGAAGTAAGGTAAAAAAAAAGTTCGCACTCATTCAGATGGCCAAAGCTAAAGGTGAATCGTCACGGCTGAACCCCATACAAAAAACTGCTCACGTAATCTTCGACTACGACTGCTTTTAGTTTCTTTTATCGTTCTAATAAAATATTACATTATTTCCCGAGCGCGCATAGATCAAAAACACCGCAAAAAATCAAAGAATAAAATAATTATAAGCATTTCAAAACCAATAAAATTTCGGTCGAACCAAGCTTGTGTGAGAGAACGTTTACACTGTAAGCATCAGGCCAATATGGCGTCGTGGTCTATGAACAGCTGATCTGCTAGTGCTAGTGTCCGTCCGATTCCTATTAATTTCCAGAATGCTCACAAGATGGCGTTAACCCGCCGTTACATAGTTGATCGCGTAAATCGCTTTTTATGAGTTGGAAAATCATTGAACGAAATAGGTAAGTAAGTACCTATACAAGTATTTTGTTGTTTATAATGATCAGATATAAAAAATGTAATGAGCGGTGACATGTCAGAAGACTGCTAGAAGAAATAAATCATACCTATCTCTTATAAGTATTTTATTCATTTATGTAAGAAATAAAAATAGCTACTTATAATAAGAAGTAGGTAGAGATCTTCTACTATCTAAAGTCCCACGCCTTCACATCTCAAAACGCTTCAATTTTTTTATTATTATTTAAAAAGCACCACCAACACTCTCAACGCATAGTTGATGGCTGTCTCAGCACATGTGTTGAGAGTGTTGGTGGTATATTGAAGCGTTTTGAAACGTGATGGCGCGGGACTTTAGATAGTGAAGATCTCTACCTGGCCTGGGCGATCGAGCTCTGCTTAGGACATTTTATCTCTTATATAGTACCTATAGATAGTACCTATATATAAAATTCTCGTGCACAGTGTTTGTAACCAAACTCCTCCGAAAGGGCTCGACCGATTCTTATGAAATTTGGTGTGTATGTTCAGTAGGGCTGAGAATAGGACGTAAGCTATTTTTCATACCCACCCAAAAAGAAAACTATGGCGGTACGAAGTCCGCTGGGTCAGCTAGTTAGTCTATAAAAATTGATTTTTGCTGTAGGTAAAAAACAAAAAACAAAAATAAATTGACCAGATAGTAGACCACTCGAGCGTAGAAAACCCGCACTGTCTACACGCTCGCTGTAACAGTTATGGTGACGAGTACATATAATCTACTACTACAGTCTATTTGCGTCCCACTGCTGGGCACAGGCCTCCCCTCATTATGAGAGGGTTTGGGCTATAATAGTCCCCACGCGGGCCCAGTGCGGATTGGGGACTTCACACACATCTTTGCATTACTTCGCAGATGCGTGCAGGTTTCCTCATGATGTTTTCCGTCGCCGAAAAGCTCATAGTAAATTCAAATTGAATTTCGCACGTAAGTAAACTTAGAGGTGCGAGCCGGAATCGAACCCCCGACCCTCGGCATGAGAGGCGGTGGCTCGAACCACTAGGCCACACCACGGCTTTTAGAACATATAAGCTGTGAAATTACCATGAAATTACCGATCATATGCGTATGCGTAATAATAATAGTAGGTATCCAGATTATACAAATTGTGATTTGAAAAGTGGCATTTTACAAAATTAAATTGTTTTGTGTCCTGAATAATGTTTAGAATCTACGGTACGTAGCTAGTATCTAAACTTTAGATACTAGCTACAATGTCAGTTATACATATAAATCGTAGGTACGAGTAGGTACAAGCGAAATAAACTAATGATTTATTATTATTTACCTACTACATTTAGATTTACACATTGATGTTTCGACCGGCGTGCAAAACGGAACTCAATTAGGAATTAAAAAAAAAAACAAAAAGAGACATTGACATTTTGTTGTGGTTATAATCATATGTACCTACGTAATGTAATGTAATGTCCCGCATTTGCCCGCAAATGCTACGTGCTATTTTCATCAATGCCTCAGTTGTATATTCTTTGGTGTTCTTTGGCCTGAATCCGCGCGCCTTCTAAGTTGTGTTTTGCTATACCGTGATGATGGTGATGGTATTGATGGTGGTGGTGATGATGATGATGGAGATAGTGATGTGATGATGATGGAGATGGTGATGTGATGATGATGGAGATAGTGATGTGATGATGATGGAGATGGTGATGTGATGATGATGGTGACGACGACGAGTAGTATTTCCTCACAGTTTGAGAAAAGCATTGTACCTATAGACCTCGGCCGCAACAGCATTGCCGGACTCGTACCTACTAAGAAGGCGTCCGGCAATGCGCTCCTTAGCGGCGTCTGCAATAATGTACTATTTGTACTTTTTACCGGGAAACGTCTACAGGAACAGCTAAAAAAAAGAAATATAACTTTGTATGGGAATCACCTTCGGGTGATACGAAGTTCATTCACCCGGCCAACCTATAGGGTCATTATTTATAAATGTTTATAATATAGTATGGATGGATATCACAGTCTCTTTTGGCTGTAATAAAATTGTGACAAAAAGACGCTCGGTCGCCTGTGACTTGCTTTCGCAGTAGCTGTACCTGCGCTGTACCTACTGCCGCCGCCGTCGAGACGTCCGATAGCCCGCGTCGCGTACAGCCGTCGAGTCGGCCGAACGGTAAGTATAGGAGCGGGTGATCGACATTCGTATTCTCGTTGTTGGAGATTGGTAGTAGGTACAAACAATGATACAAGTGGAATATGAATTCGGAATATTTTAGAGGTGTTTGTTATTTTCCTGGATAGGTATCCCTAATTAGTACATACCTATTTTACTAGAATTGAGAGAATGAATATTTTTTATGTAGGTGGTAGGTAAACGGAACTCTATACTTTGCGCGTACCTATAGGGTATTACTATTAGTCCGTTTTCTATTGGGAATGCTTGTATGGAGAGGTCGAAATTTTGAGTACAGCAATGCCATTTGGTAGGAATGTTATACACATTGACCTTAGTCCAAAACGCCCGGTAGCCACTTTGAACTCCTCGACTGGTGGGGGGGGAGGGGGGGGTTAAAGTACAGAGCTCCCGGCGTTCGGAAAAAAAATCCTGTCGGATTCGTTTGGACTTTTGAGTCAAGTTTGGTGTCGTTTTCAGGTAACTAGATGATGCCCAATTCATTCCTCATACCAGTTTTTAGGGTTCCCTAGCAAAATATGACGCAATACTTAAAATAATAAACTTTTATTAGTAGCGAAATGCAAACAAACCCTCATATTTTCATATTTTTGCATGAAATTTGGTTTATAAAAAAATACTGTCTGAAAGCCCATTTAATGCAGAATCTAAAAACATAAACAGTAAGTATATACTTTACAATTTTCAATGAAAAATAAAATATTGAATGTACTGCGACGGTCGTCAGCGCAGCGTAGTGGGCGGTAACAAGACCCGAAAAACTGTCAATGTCAACGCAAAAAGCTTTTATAATATCAATAAATTAAAGTGCTTACAATAATATCACACTTGTTATAAATATTCTCTTAATTATTATGAATTAAAACAAATGTGTTTTTTTAAAAAAACACACGAACTTTCGCCTTTATTACTTTAGTGTCATTTTTAATCATCTTCAATTTATAAACGAATTCAGATAATGTTGCCTGACTTCGTAGTCAGGCAACATTATTAAAAGTAAAGAAAAATAATAATAGAACGTTTTGTGAATTAGTTTTACTTACAACCACCTCCACAATTACATAACTCAGTACATTTGAGCTGGCGTTTGAAACATTGCACCTGGAACATCAAGATTTCACGCACCGACATCTTTTTAATTCTAGGCATTCTTGAGCAGCCGGAGGGCTTTGGGTCCACAGTGGCACCCAAGTTTCTTCTTCTTTCTGCCAAACCCATTCATATCGGCAAGAAATATTTTGCATCGCGTCTTCTTTAGGCACTTTTTTTGTAATATAAAATCCATATCCATATTAATTTGGCATGGAGATAGTTCGGGTCCCCAAAGGACATAGGCTACTTTTCATCCCGGAAAAACGCGTAGTTCCCGCGGGAAAGCGATAACCAAATTCGCGAAGTCGCGGGCAGAAGCTATTTTGTTATTATAAATCTGGTCAAGAAATTGATAATTTAATAAAGGCGAAAGTTCGTGTGTTTTTTTTTTACTTCTTCACGCTCAAGAGGCTGGACCAATTTTGATAAAATTCGGTATGGAGGCAGCTGAAACCCTTGAGTAATACATAGGCTACTTCTTAACAGCGGGTAATACCGCAGGGCGCCGCTAGTATAATATTAAAAAGAAGAAAATCAGGTAAAGAGAGAAAAACACATTTGTTTTAATTCATAATAATTAAGAGAATATTAATTACAAGTGTGATATTATTGTAAGCACTTTAATTTATTGATATTATGAAAGCTTTTTGCGTTGACTTTGTCAGTTTTTCGGGTCTTGTTACCGTCCACTACGCTGCGCTGATGACCGTCGCAGTACATTCAATGTTTTATTTTACATTGAAAATTGTAAAATTTATACTTACTGTTTATGTTCTTAGATTCTGCATTAAATGGGCTTTCAGACAGTATTTTTTTATAAGCCAAATTTAATACAAAAATATGAAAATATGAGGGTTTGTTTGCATTTCACTACTACTAAAAGTTTATTATTTTATATATTGCGTCATATTTTGCTACGGAAGCCTAAAAAACTGGTATAAGGAATGAATTGGGCATCATCTAGTTACCTGAAAACGACACCAAACTTGACTCAAAAGTCCAAACTAATCCGCCAGGATTTTTTTTCCGAGCGCCGGGAGCTCTGTACTTTAACCCCCCCTCCTCCCCTCCAGTCGCGGAGTTCAAAGTGGCTACCGGGTGTTTTGGACTTAAGTCAACTTGTACACCATTCCTACCAAATGGCATTGCTGTACTCAAAATTTCGACCTGTTTCCCAATAGAAAACGGACTATATTGATAAATCAATCAAACAATATGAATTTCAACAACGATGATACACCTGATTCAGGTACTTACTTGCATCGCGATTCTTATAAGAAATTACGACTCTCCCCGACTAGGTGAGCATTTTCACTCAAAAGTGTACCACGATGAAAATTCAGGTTTTATTTTTAAAGTATTTAATTTCTTAATTTTTTTAGCCAGAATAAAGAGTATACCTTAAAATTTATGAAATTTAACACGGTCCCCCTGAAATATCCTTAGTTTTTAAATAAACAAGGAACTTAGCTGACATGGTAGTCAATTCCTGTCAGTTTTGTTACTATATGGGCATTTTCACTCAAACTTGTACCCCCTGGTTTTGACAGTGTCCCACTACTTCAATATTTTATTACTGCCAAATATATTTGTTTGTGAATATTCGAATGGCATCTATATAAACTATATTCCTTAAATTATAGATTTCATCCCTAAATTCAAGTGAATTATGCTAAATGTAATTATTATGATTTTTTAAAGCCGCTCGGGTAGCACTTTTTGACGTGTCCCACCCCAATGTCGACTTTTTTAAAGTTGAATAATTAAAAAAGTATTGGGAAACATGAAGTCAATTGATGGCGTCCATAATCTACATTAGTTTGCTCGTCACAGGAATGAATATCGTAATAAAATTAATAATATTTCATATTAAAAACTAAATTTATATAGTGGTACCGAAAACTGTTGCCACCTGACATGTCAGGTTTGTGACCGCCAAAACGGGGCCAGAAAACCCACCAATTCATTTTTTTATCATATAAATAGCAACATTGAATGCCACTTGACTAGTTAGCCACAGGTTTAAAAATCCCGCGTGCGCAGGAGTGACGTGAAGCGAGGTGAAATTCGGTATGGAGGCAACTGAAGCCCTGGATTAATACATAGGCTACTTCTTAATAGCGGGTAATACCGCAGGGCGCCGCTAGTATAATATTAAAAAGAAGAAAATCAGGTAAAGAGAGAAAAATACATTTGTTTTAATTAATAATAATTAAGAGAATATCTATTACATGTATGATATTATTGTAAGCACTTTAATTTCTTGATATTATGAAAGCTTTTTGCGTTGAAATTGACAGTTTTTCAGGTCTTGTTACCCTCCCCTACGCTGCGCTGACGACCGTCGCAGTACATTCAATATTTTATTTTACATTGAAAATTATAAAAGATATACTTACTGTTAATGTTTTTAGATTCTGCATTAAATGGGCTTTCAGACTGTATTTTTTACAAATCAAATTTCATACAAAAATATGAAAATATGAGGGTTTGTTTGCATTTCGCTACTACTAAAAGTTTATTATTTTAAGTATTGCGTCATATTTTGCTACGGAACCCTAAAAAATTGGTATGAGGAATGAATCGGGCATCATCTAGTTATCTGAAAACGACACCAAACTTGACTAAACAACCCAAACTAATCCGCCAGGATTTTTTTTCTGAGCGCCGGGAGCTCTGTACTTTAACCCCCCCTCCCCCCACCAGCCGCGGAGTTCAAAGTGGCTACCGGGCGTTTTGGACTTAGGTCAACGTGTATAACATTCCTACCAAATGGCATTGCTGTACTCAAAATTTCGACCTGTTTCCCAATAGAAAACGGACTATTACGCGGTTGCATAGACATATATAATACTTCGTAAGTATAAAAATCATTGCGCGGTTGCCATTCCGATTCGCGGAATAGACGCGCGTCTCAATAGCCCTGTCCCGCTCTCTCCTACCGGCCGACCCTATGCCCCCGCGCCGCGCGCGCCAGCCACTCCAGCCGCCAGTCAGTCGCCAACTTTGAGCCATCACAACGCACACGCTACATTTTTGAGAAGAATTCACGATCACTTGTGATTAGGGCTTCGCCGCACACCGTGTTCTCATTTTACACCAAGACTCCACCGTGCGTGACAACTTTGTTGTTGTATTCCAGCGAGTGTTCGCGCTAATAGAATCGCTTCAACGGTCGCAGACTGAAGCACTGAAAGAAATATTTCGACGCCGGTAACATGCATGGCCGAGGGCCAGGGCACTCTTTCCGGCTGCAAAGCCACAGGAGTCGGTAGAAACCTTATTAGTGCTTACGGAGGTCGCCGCCCGTCACATCGTATAGGTATATTATATTTTCGACGCCGCAAGACAGTCAAAACACTGACATGTTTATAGTGAGACTCCCGGAGAATGATATCTCAGAAAGAGCGCAATTGGACATGACTTACGCCCTCCTTTCTAATCTAATAAGATAAGGAAAAGAGTACGGAGGGAAGACTTTGAGAAGGAGAGGAAACCGAGCCTTTGAAGGGCGCTTGAGCGCGCCGTGCGGTAGCAAGGCGCCCTGCGCGCCCGCGGCG
This sequence comes from Aethes cnicana, assembly GCA_963971205.1. Lineage (NCBI taxonomy): Eukaryota > Metazoa > Arthropoda > Insecta > Lepidoptera > Tortricidae > Aethes > Aethes cnicana. Next base: position 7,558,814 of record OZ020278.1, on the reverse strand, counting down.
GCTGCGGCGCCGCAGTCTTCGCCCGCGCCGACTGCCCAGACGCCCGCGTCAACCCAGGCGAGACCAATTCCCATAATTACTTTGCGAACGCACAACGTGTTATCAGTGAAAAAATAAAAGTGATCAAAGCTTTTATAGTAGAGATCTTCTAGTATCTAAAGTCCCGCGCCTTCACATTTCAAAACGCTGCAATTTATTTAAAAAGCACCACCAACACTCTCAACACATGTGTGCGTGCTGAGACAGCCATCAACTGTGCGTTGAGAGTGTTGGTGGTACTTTTTAAATAATAATGAAAAAATGCAGTTTTGAAATGTGAAGGCGCGGGACTTTAGATAGTAGAACATCTCTATCTAGTCTCGGTTGTGTTTCGGTAGTGAAGTGCGTCCGTTCGACTCGGTAGTAGCCATGTCCCTGCCCTTCATGCCAAATACCTTCTGATATTATAAATGCGAAAGTAACTCCGTCTGTCTGTTACCACTTCATGTTTCAGCCGCTGAACCGATATTGATGAAATTTGGTTTGGAAATGGTTGAGCCCCGGGGAAGATTATAGGTCACTTTTAATCCCGGAAATCCTCTCTTAGTGCTGCCCTACGTTCCCTAAGGAACTTGCACTCCAAATTTCAGCTCTCTACAACCAGTAGTTTCGGCTCTGCGTTGATCAATCAGTCAGTCAGTCAGTCAGTTTCTTGTTTTATATATATATAGATAACCGCTATTTTTTTAATCATTAGGATTGAATGCGGCAATACAACCCGCTGTCATATCATCTCAGACAGATACTCTAAAAAAACTGAATAGCCAGATTTATTATTATTATCCGTAGAGTGTGATCGAGTAAACTTTTGTCTCTATTTCAGATCAAACATCTTCTGGAATGCCTTGGATCTGTCTTCCTAGGAGGGACAAAGTAAGCTTTCTCGAAGAGAAAGATTACATTTACCTGCGGCCTGTGAGCAACAACGAAGAGACATTGTGAAACCAATCACTGCTAATCAGAACCAACCTTATCATGTGTAAAATTGTGATATATTTTGTTATACCTATTTTAATAAACTTGTCAGAAATGTGTAGCAATTTTATTTTCGTGTGGCTGTGTGGCAATATACTTACTGAGATAAGATAAAAAGATGAAGATAAAATGAATAATATTTGGAATTCAACACTATTGATCTAGGGGTACTAGACAACGATATAAATACTTATAAAGAGAAATGTGTAAATACATATGCAAATAAAGATCCATGACATGAGTACAAATGTTCATTCTCATCATAGGTAGGTAGGTACTCTGTCAGTCGTGTAGGTGTTTAGATATTTTGATAAAATAACAAAATATTAGGAATTTGTAAAGTAACAACTATTTAGTTGATAATATTATATACTATACCTTGGACAGCTCATCGCACCAACATCTCGGTGCTCAAAGAACTCAAACTCGACCAACAATATCCGTCCATGGTTCGTCTAAGCCGAATCGTCAAATACTTCGGTCACATCTACTACTACTACTACACAGCCTTTTCACGGCCCACTGCTGGGCACAGGCCTCTCATTACGAGAGGGTTTGGGCTGAAGTCCCCATGCGGGCCCAGTGCGGATTGGGGACTTCACACACATCTTTGAATTACTTCGCAGATGTGTGCAGGTTTCCTCACGATGTTTTCCTTGACCGAATAGCTCAGTGGTAAATTCAAATTGAATTTCGCACATAAGTAAACTTACAGGTGCGAGCCGAAATCGAACCCCCGACCCTCTGCATGAAAGGCGGTGGGTCGAACCACTAGGCTTACCTTCAGTCACATAACTCGTGGAAATCCGACAAGTTGGAGAGACTAAATGCTGAAGGGAAAAGACCCAGAGAGAGGAGGCCGAACAGGTGCCGCCGGTAAATGCGGCGATGCACCAGGGCGAAGATCGCTGCACATGGAAGACCGCCACAAGAAGTATGTGCCGGAGGAGGAGGATAATGTAACGAAATCCACACGGATTTTTATCCTTTGATTAAAAATAGTAGTAGAAATAAATAATCATATCTAGATTAAAAATATTTCTATAATGTCAAGTAAAATATATCAAAAGTTTCACTAGTTTTATTTTTCCCCTTTACAAATATTTATTATAGAAAAACGAAAAAAAAAATACAAAAAGTTGAAAAAGTGAGGATCGAACCCACGACTTCCACGATTTATACTTCATAAAAAGAAATCACAAAAACCACAGCGCCACAGAAGCTCTGTGATTCTCGGCGAAATTAAGCCTTGGTTTCCACTACGTTTCACTACCTCAGTATGTGTGCGTGAGTTCATTCTCGGCAGACTTGTCGCCTTTTTTCCTAAATGAAAGGTGATGTACGGATAATTATGTGAAATTGAGATGTATAATATATCCCTTCAATCGCATAGTCCATCAAAGTGTACCTTTGGGCTTGGAATTTTGCGTAAATCCTGAAAATTACAATATCTACCACCCGCGCCATCTATTATCGTAGAGGCTACATAAAACCGATGCGCGTGATTTCTTTGAATCGGATTAGGAGTAGCGGACTTCACATACATCCTTCAATTACTTCGCAGTTGCGTACAGGTTTTTCATTCACCAAAAAGCTCAGTGATAGGTAAATTCAAATTGAATGCCTCACATGAGTAAACTCAGAGTTGCGAGCCGGATTCGAACCCCGACCCTCTGCATGAGAGGCGGTGGTCGAACCACTAGGCTATAAATATTCTAGGCTTTTTCTGCCAACAAACTGCTCAGCAGTTTAGCAGATGTTATTTGTAAGAAACATGTCACTTTTATGAAATAAAATAAATGAACTAAAAAAATATACCGGCGGCTACGCGGTGTGGAGTGAGTGGCCACACGGGCGGTCAAAAATTAGCAGTATGGACGGGGCCTTACTCTTATATCTTACTAGCATGTGCCCGCGGCTTCGACCGCGTGGAATTAGGTTATCGCGTTCCCGCGCGAGCTATGCGTTTTCCCGGGATATAAAGTAGCCTATGTCCTTTCCCGGGAACCCAACTATCTCCATGCCAAATTTCATCTCAATCGGTCCAGCGGCTGAAGCGTGAAGAGGTGACAGACAGACAGAGTTACTTTCGCATTTATAATATTACTAGCTTCTGCCCGCGACTTCGCCCGCGTGGAATTCGGTTATCGCGTCCCCGCGGGAACTATGCGTTTTTCCGGGATAAACAAATAGCCTATGTCCTTTCCCGGGACCCCAACTATCTCCATGCCAAACTTCATCTCAATCGGTCCAGCGGTTGAAGCGTGAAGAGGTAACAGACAGACAGACAGACAGAGTTACTTTCGCATTTATAATATTAATAATATGGATAATCATATATAATATGGATTAATATGGATATATTTGGCCAATATGTTGGTGGTTATACGTATTTCAGTGATAATCAAGCGAAGGACGCTGGCGGAGATGATGGAGGAGTTCAAAATGAACGGGTTTGACTCGCCCTATAACCCGGAGGAAGACAAGATGACCAGCCGATCAGGTAACTTCTTTGGTCACTTCTTTTTTCTTACCTTTTCAGCCGTAGATTGACTTATTAACATACAACATGAAAATAATCCGTTATTTGCAAGTAAACTCGTACTATTAAACATCCGAATCAAGTTCCCCTGTGTAACCTTTTCATAGTAAATGTCATAGTGACTCACATTACCCTGCAAGCAAAATCATTAGACACTGAAAACAGTCTAAGGTGGTCACGGTTGGTATCTTAATTACAAGCTGTAACCGACTTTCATATGTTTGCAGGTAACCTTATCGGCATGGGCCCATCGAGCGTCTACCTGCGTCAGAAGTCATATCCCGCACCCGAGGCAACTCCTGCGCAGCGCCTGCCACGACCGAAGTCCGAGTGGATCCCCTCCGCCAATGCACCAGACTTTGTGCCGGCCAAATTCCGCGATGGTAACTATTCCTCGCATATTTCACGATATATATACTACTAGGTGCTGCCCGCGACTTCGCCTGCGTGGAAGTCGGTTATCGCGTTCCCGCGGGAATATTCCGTTTTTCTGGGATAAAAAGTAGCCTAACCCCACTATCTCCATACCAAATTTTCATCTCAATCGACCCAGCGGTTGAAGCGTGAACAGGTAACAGACAGACTGGCAGACAGACAGACAGAGTTACTTTCGCATTTATAATATTAATATGGATCTGGATAACATTGATTTCGCGATATGTCTCTATTATTTTTTCAATGCATTTAAGTTAGACTAAAAAGAAGCAACCCCTCCACTCAAATGGTCGATGCTGCAGGCACGAAGATTTCCCCTTGGATAAATACTTAGGTACTTACCATTTTGTTTTATTCCAGATATTGTCATCATGCCAACGCCGCAGCAGTTGGATACGATTTCAGCAGAGCAGGTCCGGGTGCTCAATTCTCTGCCCAACGCTGTGCTCTATGGGCTGTTGAGAGATTTGGAACGTGAGCGCAACGAGTCGAGATCAAGGAACAAGCGCACGGCCGATGTGAGTGTCCTTTTATATAACTGCGGGCTAATTGTATACCCAGGGAAATTGATAAAGCTGATGCATCATCCATCATGATTCATGAACAATCTCTTTTCGGATTCTGAGTTTATTTGGTTTCTAGGAATGTCGATTCTGCAAGAACAACGGCGAGCGCGAGTCGTACTACCGCACGCACGCGCTGAAGGACGCCGGCGGGCGCGTGACGTGCCCGGTGCTGCGTAAGTTCGTCTGCAAGCGGTGCGGCGCGCGCGGCGACCGCGCGCACACCATCAAGTATTGCCCTTTCAGCACAGACGAAGGTAAACCTTTGATGTCAATTCACTATGCTGATATTTTTCAAAATAACACCTTTTTAGAACTTGCTTGCTTTGAACTGTCAAAGAGTAAAAAGGCTAGCGATCATATCGCGACGAACAACATCTATGAAAAAAAAAAACAGTTATTTATGAAGTGTAATTGTGCTTATATGTTTATTAAATTGGTCCTCCCTTCATTCAGACTTTTCGAGCCATGTCCGAATATTTTCTTATTTGCCGAATCAATGTTCTATTAATTTCGTGATATCGCTTCATCCTAAATCGTTTCGATTCCAGAACGCCTTAAGTCTGCCGCCATGATGCGCAGCGTGCGTCTAGCTTCCGGACGGCGTCGCCCCTTCTCGATGGCGCCCGAAGCTGAATACGTCATGTTTGGGGACACAACGCACTCAGTCCTCCGAGACTTCGCCCATTGGGACGCCCCACTCGACCCCCTGTGGGCCGACTTGGAGGCCAAACTTAGCCTTTAAGATTTCCAAATTTATTAAGTACGACGATGAGATGTTGAATTATGTAAGTGCCAACTAATTATCACTATGGCATCATGCTTTTAGATCGTATATTCTCTGGAATAGATATTTTCTATAAAACTAAATTGTTCTATTAAGCGACATTAAGTGTTATAATTATTAATTGTTCCCACTTATAAAAAGTTTAGAAGAATGTTGATTATTTTTTAATTAAAGACTACAAATAGGGTTAACTATATGTATGAGTGCTGTAAGGACCATGTTTGCACAAAAGGTCATTGGAATCTTAAGGGTTGGTGGCGAATTTTGTAGCTATTCTACATTCGCAGTATTTACGAGTGACCATAACTGAGAGAGAAACAGAGAGTTTAAGACAGAGAAATGTAAAAATACAATCTAGGTAGATTGTATTAAGCTTCAAATAGACCTTTGTGTAACTCATGGAGTAGTAGATAAGTGACTGTAAGTGTTAGTATTATTAAATTAATTGACATGTCATAAAAATGACGGAATATCAAAAAGTAATCATAAAAAAGAATTGGAATATATTTCAGAATGTTGTAAATTCAGGCCGATAGCAACATTATTTACTTACATTTTGGACAAAACCCCGGGCCCCTGGCTATTTTTGCATTGTAGAGGGAATGCTAGGAAAAATAAAATTATTTTAATATAGCAATCAATTTTAATATATCTTTGGATCAATGTTGACACATTGTTACAGTTATATTCATGGAAAATAAAATCATTTATACTGTTTTATAATCAAATACAATTAAAGAGTGTTTATTGCTCTACTCGTAATGGATTGTAGAATTTGACCATTTTGCTAGTACCGACATTATTTTGAAAAGCTCGTGGCCCTTTAAAGGTGTAACATTAAATTACCAGTGAATAGATTATACAGATACCCAGATTTGTGTCATGCAAATAAACTGAATATAATTTTTGCTAAAATTATATGGTCTATTTGTCAACACACATATTTCGGGTTTGCACTAATCACGCTAGAGATATCTACCTATATCTGACAGATTTTTTGTGTAGTACTTATATCATGTTAAAAATGTAAATTAATTTTAATATTTGATACCTTCTCGGTACCTAAAATATTTGTAGAAAAATCATCTGTTTTAGTAGGGTTTCGAAATCCTAATTAATTATATTAAAAATGACAACTATGTCAATTATATTGTTGTTGATTAATTATAAGAAATGATGTAAACTTGTTCTGATGTTCAATCATTTTGACTTTTGGGGTGATGGTGTTTTTTGGGCTCAATAAATCAGTGAATGAAAGGTTTCTTTTTTTTTACAAAAAATACTTATGATCCTACACAAATATAAAAATCGACGACACAAAATTTGCCTTATTTTTCTAGGATCAAACATAACTCTGGATGATTCGAAACTTGTTGAAATAACTAATGATGTCAGGGGTCTAATCGAAACGTTACATAGGGAAAGGGATTTTCTATCCCTGCGCTCTCGCGTTACGGCGCTCAAATTGAACTTTAAACCTAGCTGCTTAAAGTTCGGTTTCAAAGCCTCGACACGTGAGCGCAGTAGGGAATCTCCCTTTCCATATGTAACGTTTCGAATAGAGCCCCTGTAGGTATCTATCTATACTTAGTATTGTATATGTGAATGTGTGTTTCTGTTTGTCCTTCTTTCACGCCCCAATAGACCGACGGATAGAAGTGAGTTTTTATGTGGAGATAGGAAACCATACCTAAAAGAGGAGAAAAGATTTTGGACGATTGAAGATTGGATTGGAAGCTTAGTAGCTTTACAATACAATTAATAAGGCGCAATGCGAAGGACTTGCGCCGTTGCGTTGACGCAGTCTATTATTGCTTAATATGCGCGCTACATTAATTATGTCGTGCTATAAAAACGTTCTATGGTGTTTTTAGATGTCTGAAAATAATAAAAGTAACTTATTTAGTATGAAATTGTTAAGAATACCATACTCTGTATAGGTTAACTCTTTTAGTCTATGTTTTTCTGTCTTAGAAACCGTTCCATAGTAACGGTGTGTTGATAAACTTGTCAATAATATTTTCTCGTTCTCTTATGTACTTTCGATATATTAACATACAAAATTAAACAGTAACAGCTTCAATCGTTTATTCTCGTAATTATTCAGATCCATTATTCCACTGCGCCTACCACTGTCCTTCATATTTAACATGGTAGCAGATCGTTTCTACAAAATTACGAGGTAACGTACGTAACCCGGTGCAGAAAAATGTCGAGTATACGAATCGACCCTCTCACAAGAGAAAATTACGACACTTGGGTTATACAAGCCGAAGCTGTTTTAGTTCGACAAAAATTGTGGAAATATGTCGAAAAACCCATAACTGCTGATTCCAGTGCAGAAGAGAAAGATGGAGACAGACAAGCAAGGTCAGAACTTGTATTGATAATCGCTCCATCTGAGCTAAAATGTATTAAACAATGCACTACTGCGAAGGCACTATGGGACAAATTGAGAGACACATACGCCAGCAAGGGACCTGCTCGCAAAGCATCCCTACTTAAGCAACTTATCCTAACGAAATTGGAGGGGAACGACGTTCGCAGTCACCTAGACAAATTCATGGATATAGTTAACAAACTGGCAGACATGGAAATCGAGATTAACGAAGACCTGTTGACTATTATGATGTTATATAGCCTCTCGCCGGAATATGACAACTTCCGAGTCGCTATTGAATCCCGTGACACACTTCCTCGGCCCGAAGACTTAAAAATTAAAATAATAGAAGAAAATGAAGCGCGTCATCACAATCTACAGTCAACCAACCTTGATAATGAATCTTTTGAAGAAGCTCTATATGTATCTTGTAAAATTTGCAAACGAAGAGGTAACATCTTTAAACGCAAGAATCATAAAATATGTACAAATTGCTGGAAAAGGAAATCAGGGAAACCTGACATTAAAAATACTTTCCAGAGAAACAATTTCGCTACCCAGTGCCTCCTATCACGAAACGGGAACACTGATAAAGATATTTGGGTACTAGACAGCGGTTGTACATCCCATATGACATACCAAAGGGATCTATTCGAAGACTTGGAGAGTACGAGCACATCAAAGAAACTAAACTTTGCAACTGAGGAACACACTGCAAAGATTGAGGGATCTGGCACAGTCTCATTCACTACAAAAAATAGTACCGGATATGCACTCACACATCTGCAGAATACCCTATATGTTCCAAGCCTGTGCACAAACTTGATGTCCGTCAGCAAGATGACAGATGCTGGCTGCTCAGTTGTCTTCTCCAAGAATAAAGCCACAATTAATAATCCTAAAGGTAAAATTACTCTTACCGCGTTCAAACAAAACGATGGTCTCTACTACTTCAAACCTGATAAAATTGAAAGAAACCATTTGGCCAATGAGAAAGATAATGGTGATATTGCTCCTGCAACAAAAACGACAAAATCATCTAACATCAACGAATGGCACAAAAAACTTGGACACATGAACGCCAATGATATGAAACGTGCACTTAAAAATGAAAATTTGATTGGTTTAAACTTCGACTCTACTGAACACTTGCCTGAATGTGAAACATGCATCCAAGCGAAGTTACATCGAGTACCTGCCTCTCACGAAAAATCATCTCTACGAACGACCAAGCTTTTGGAAATCATCCACAGCGACGTGTGTGGTCCCATGAAAACGCCCACCGTTAAAGGAAACAAATACTTTGTCACCTTCATTGATGATTATAGCCGTTATTGCCGCGTCTTCCTCATCAAGAATAAAAATGAAGTATTAGACAAGTTTAAAGAGTTCAAAGAGCTATCTGAGACGCATACAGGAAACAAGATCAAATCTTTACAAACAGACAATGGCACCGAATATGTAAACAAAGAGTTCAATGCGTATCTTAAATGCTGCGGTATTGAACGTCGACTCACTGCTCCATATACACCACATCAAAACGGAATCGCTGAGCGAAGAAACCGTACACTGGTTGAAAAAGCCCGAGCTATGCTGATTGACGCCAAGGCACCTTTAAAACTTTGGGGCGAAGCAGTATTAACTGCCAACTACCTATCAAACAGGAGTATAAACAGCGCTATCCAAAATGAAACGCCATTTAAATTGTGGGTTGGAAGAAACCCATGCGTGAATCACCTGTATATTTTTGGCAGCAAGACTTATGTCCTATTGAAAAACACTCAAGGTCATAAATTTGCACCTAAAGCAATTCCAGGCATGTTTGCTGGTTACTCTGAAACATCGAAAGCTTTCAGAATCTTCATTCCTTCGAAGTGCAGCATCATGATCTCAAAAGATGTTCGTGTTATGAATACTATGTACTACGATACAAATGATGCGTCCAATTCATACGATGTCTCTAACATGTTTGAAAATGAGAAGCAAAATTCAAAATCAACATCATCACAAGGAACACCAAAGCAAGTGCTTGTAACGTTTGATAATGAAGATCATCATTCTGACAGAAGTAATTCTACAGTGAATCCTATTGAAAACGATGTCTTTGCTTATGACATGTTACAAGATAATCTGATTGAGAGCACAGAAAACGTTCATCATACGGAACACGCAAATGCTGATAGTGAATATGAGTCACTCTCCGGTTCTTTCAATATCTCTAATGAAGAAGAACATGTGAACAATTTCGACACTGAAGAAAACATCATCGCACCAACAAGATCTTTGAGGGACAGATCAACTATTTCAGCTCCTAAACGCTATGATGATTATATTATGGCAGCAGCTGAAGAGATTGACAATCTTAACAAACCAAAAGAGCCCACAACCTTTAAAGAAGCGATAGATTCGTCTGATAAAGAAAAATGGCAAGAAGCCATGCTCTCAGAAATAAATTCGTTGAATGAAAACAAAACCTGGGATCTGGTTGAATTACCTAAAGGTCGTAAAGCATTACCTTCGAAATGGGTCTACAAAATAAAAATGAATCCCGATGGATCTGTAGAAAAGTACAAAGCGAGACTGGTAATTAAAGGATATTCTCAACAACCTGGAGTGGACTACAATGAAACTTTTAGCCCCGTGGTTCGTTTGAGCACTATACGGACAATCTTGGCCATTGCCGTTCAAGAAAATCTAAAACTACACCAGTTTGACGTTTCAACCGCCTTCTTATACGGCGCTGTAAAAGAAGAGCTTTATATGAGACAACCTGAAGGCTACCAAGACGGCACAAAACGTGTCTGCAAACTAAACCGTAGTCTTTATGGTCTAAAACAGGCTCCTCGCTGCTGGAACGCCTGCATTACCGATTTTTTGCAAAAATCAGGATTTAAACATAGCGATGCTGATCCGTGTTTATATATACGAAACAGAGGACAATCCAAAGTGTTCATTGGTCTATATGTCGATGACGGACTTATTGCATATAACACGCATGCAGCCGGAGTCGAGTTTCTAAAAGAATTAAAATCAAGATTCAAAATCACTACAAAGCCTGTTTCATATTTCCTTGGAATGGAAATAGATGTGCGCAAGGACAAAACCATCACAATTTGTCAGAAAGCCTATACCAAGAAGGTTTTAGTAAAATATGGCATGTCCAATTGTAAATCTGCTCCTACACCTATTACCAAAGAAAACGATATGGAAGATGATCATGGCACTACAACAAACTTCCCTTACAGACAAGCTGTAGGTGCCCTCGCGTATTTATCAGTAGGCACAAGGCCTGATATCTCGTACGCAGTTGGTGTTGCCTCCAGAAATCTTGGAGCACCCACAAAAAAGGACGTTGGACTAGTGAAGCGTATCTTCCGTTATCTTAAAGGCACAGTCAATAATGGCCTTACATTTAGCAAGCAGTCTCCTCCACGTCTTATTTGCTACAGTGACGCAGATCATGCTGGAGATCAAGCGACAGGCAAATCTACCACTGGAATGGTATGCCTATTTTCTGCTGCAGCTATAAGTTGGAGAAGTCAGAAACAAGCTACAGTATCCATATCTTCAACTGAGGCAGAGATAATAGCAGCTAGTGAAACTGCTCAAGAAATTGTATGGCTGAACGGGCTACTCAAAGACCTGATTAAAACAGACCAGACCGTCTTAAATTTGGATAACGAATCGGCCATAAAATTGTCGAAAAATCCACATTATGAGTACCACAAGCGTACTAAACATATAAAACTGAAGCATTTCTTCGTAAGAGAATGTGTCGCAAGCGGCGAATTAACTGTGAAACATGTATCGTCGGAACGACAATTGGCAGACATGTTGACGAAGCCATTATTCGGTCCTAGACTGAAAGAGTTATGTTCAAGCATTGGATTACGGAATTTGTGTATATAAATTCTTCAAAGTTAAGGGGATGTTAAGAATACCATACTCTGTATAGGTTAACTCTTTTAGTCTATGTTTTTCTGTCTTAGAAACCGTTCCATAGTAACGGTGTGTTGATAAACTTGTCAATAATATTTTCTCGTTCTCTTATGTACTTTCGATATATTAACATACAAAATTAAACAGTAACAGCTTCAATCGTTTATTCTCGTAATTATTCAGATCCATTATTCCACTGCGCCTACCACTGTCCTTCATATTTAACAGAAATAAAGTAGCTACTTAGTAATTACAGTCGAGTTCATTGATATGTGTACACTTTTGAACCGTATTACAACGGCATAAGGTGCAAAAATGCGAACTGGCGAACTCTTCTGTATCTGTACATAATAGTTATGTATATATAATAGGGAGTAAAAGGATAACTGGCCAGCCATAACGGTAAGAAACGTGTCATATCTTCTTTATACTATATCCAATGAGGAAAGAACTCTATGAAGTTCATAGAGTTACAGGAAACAAGAAGGTGGTGTATATGAAAGAGACAAAATGACATCATACCTACATCATGACAGATTTCTAAATTACCTGTATTTCTTCTGTATTTGTTAACATAGCGTTTAAATTAATTAACCAGTTCGAATCGTATTACACTATATACCCTATCGTTACCCTAGAGACTTTAAAAATATGAATGGTTAAATAATTGCCATGGATCCTCATAGGAAATCAGTGGCTGGTCCCATGGCCCCGAAAAGCATGGGAGCGGCGCGTAAAAGTGTCGCTGGAAATCTTGTCAGAAGTAACGCTCCGCAAAAAGAAATCGTCACCGTCCACACGAGCGTGCCGCATCTGGAACGTCGCACTTTTCCGGGCGAACAAAACCAAATATATCACGGCGACGTGAATGTTTTGTCTATCATGTAAGTTTATGCGCCAACTAATTATATATATACGTGGTGTTCGCAGAAATAATTGATATTCATTATTTAAGAGACACGAACAAGGAAATAATGTGCTGCAAGTACACGGAGGACGTCAACGAAATAGCGGCGGGATTCACGGACGGCACGATAAGACTGTTTAATTGTACCTCAGGCGTTTGCACGCACACTTTGGTGGACGATGAGTGTCGATCGTACCCGGGGCCGGTGTCGGCCATCAAGCACCGGCCGGTCAGCAAGGCACATCCCATAACCAACATGTTGTTGTCTTCATGTAAGTAACGCTTGGAAACGCGTGCCATCCTATGCCAACATTCAACCCCCTTCTAACTACTTAAGAGTGTACCTAATACTCTTCTTGGCACCTAGTAATTCTTTCGACTTGTAGTTACTTAGATGTAAAATATATTTCAAGATGTAAACGGTTGCATTAAGTGCTGGAAATATAAATACGACCATTGCTTGTACACAATAAGGGAGAAGAGACAGACGTTGGGACTTTGCTATCATCCGAGGAATAGCAAGTTCGTAACTTATGGAGACGACGCCAAGCTCAATATGTACGACGAAGAAGCACAAACGCAAGAAAGGGCTTTCTATTCAAGGTAGGAGCTTAATCTTCTCGGAAACTCTTTTAACGAAAGCTAAGCTAAGTTATTAGCCATGGTGGCCTAGTATAGCCGTGGTGGCCTAGTGGTTTGACCTACCGCCTCTCATGTAGAGGGTCGCGGGTTCAAATCCGGCTCGCACCTCTGAAATTATTTATGTGCGAAATTCAATTTGAATTTACCACTGAGCTTTTCGGTGAAGGAAAACATCGTGAGGACACCTGCACGCTTCTGCGAAATAATTCAAGGATGTGTGTGAAGGCCCCAATCCGCACTGGGCTCGCGTGGGGACTATAGCCCAACCCTCTCGTGATGAGAGGAGGCCTGTGCCCAGCAGTGGGCAGTAAATAGGCTGTTGTAGTAAGCTAAGTAATTATTTCCATTTCCAGTCAAAGAAGAGGCATCATAGATGGACATACTTCAAGAATATTTGCATGTGCTTTTAATCCTAAATCACACCACGAATTGATATCGGGTGGTTGGGACGATACTGTCATATGTTGGGACGACAGGCAGCCATACGCTACGCGGTTCTTCGATGGCGTTCACATGTGCGGTGAAGGGCTGGACTTTGACAAACCGGGCAAACAGGTATCAAATCGAAAATGAGTATTTTCAGCCGCACTATTAATTATTATAATATTTTTTTTATAATTAATCAATCAGTGCGCGCGGCCGGCGCAAAGGACGACCAAGAGAAACTCTTAACGTCCCGTCCCAAATTCTCAATTTCTTACACAAAAATAATAAAAAACAAAACTAAAATGTTGACTTAAATTTAAGTTATTTTTAAATTGAAAAAGAAGGTTAAAAAGAGGGGAAACCCCGATATCAATACTGACAGTTCATGATTCTTTTTTTCTTTCATCTTTCTATGACGTTTCATCGTTCTATGACAGCTATAGTCCCCTGTCGTGCCCTGCTGCTGATGTGCCTATATCATGGGGATTTCAGTAACTAGTAGTGTGGCCAGGGCGTCTAATCGAACCACGAAGTGATTCTATAGGGAATGGAAGGAATCTCCCTATAGCTTTTCGTATACCTAAACCTGTTATTCGCGACGTGAAAATGAAAAGTGATTTCTAAGTGAGTCAGTAGATCCCCCAAGTCCAAACGTCGTTCGTTGCTTAAAGTGGACAGCTGATTACCAGAGTCCGCGCTGTCAAATCGTGAAAGTGCATGAGCGAAACGCATGGATGGGTAGAGTGCGCTTCTTGGAATTGTATTGTACGACTAGTTTGCCCTCTCGCGATAATTGGGAGACTACTACTACAGCCTATTTGCGGCCCACTGCTGGGCGCAGGCCTACTCTCATCACGAGAGGGTTGGGCTATAGTCTCCACGCGGGTCCAGTGCGGATTGGGGACTTCACACACATCTTTGAATTACTTCGCAGATGCGTGCAGGTTTCCTTACGATGAATTGGGTGACTGCCTATCCTTATTTGGGATATGGGAAACCTTATATCCCTATGTGTGGACTCGATTAAGGGCCCAGATTTATAAAATCATAAATACTCCAACAACGGAGTTCATTGTCGTGCTTCGTGTGAGAGAGAAGTAATTATTAGGAATTGTTCCCAGTTCTACAGATTTCTTTTACAGAATAGGTACCATGTCTACAGATTTCTATTTCTACACATTCCCAAGTGTACAGATTCCCAATTCTACATAATTTAAATTTTACAGAATATTGATTCTGCATATTCACAATTCCACAGATTCCCAATTCTACATAATTGGTATTCTACAAAATAATACAAGGAATGTAACTGGGTCGACGGGTCCCCGCTACGCGGGGCCCCTATTTCTAGGTAGTTTGCCCTTCGGGCGTATATAGATAACTAACGAACCTAACCTACATTCACACCTAACGGACTGAGTGGACCCTTACCGGTAAAATAGTAGTCAGATAAGAAACTGTGGAATAAAGAATATGTAGAATTGGGAACCTGTGTAATTGGTTATCTGTTAAATTGGGAACCTGTGTAATTGGTTATCTGTTAAATTGGGAATCCGTAGATTAGAGAATCTGTAGGATTGGGAATCTGTAGTCATGAGCCCCAGTCATTATTAGGCTAAAGTTAACCAATGTTTTCAGATTTTAACGTGCTCTTGGCAAGAGAAGGACAGTATACAGCTATGGGACTACGGCTCGTGCAAGTTAATACAAACCATTGTTCCTGATGCCCACCAATCCAAACTATATTGTGGAAAAATGGTACCACAATCTAGTCTTTTGGTGTGCGGCGGATGTGAAACGAACATATTGCGAGTAGTGGATGTCAATATGAAACAAGTAATAATTAAATTAATCAATTAATAACGTGACTACCCCATGCGAAACTCTCTTACACTCCCTAATAAATGTTCCATACATGCAAAATTTCAGCTTTCTAGTTTCGGCTGTGCGTTGGCATCAGACAGTCAATAATGGAACAATTTTGAGGTGATACTGTCTTATAAATCGATAAACGTCGGCTGCGCGCACGAAAAAACATGACTCATGGTAGCGTTCCGCCTTAGCCGAGCGCGCAAGCGAGAGCGCGGAACAAGCGATAGAGAGGCACGATCGGCCTAAGCGTGACGTTATCACGTAAAATTATAGTCCGTTAACCGACTTTACAGAAAACCAATTTTATATAAGTACATATATTGATTGGACGTACTTTTTACTTCCACAAAACTAAAACTATGAATTTTCTGTCTTTACAGACAGAGTGCTCTATTCGAAATAATCCAGGCGGAATTTACTCCTTCGACTTTGGAAGAATAAGAAGAAAACCACAAAAAATTCAAGACACTTATAAAAAAGTAAGCGAAATCGAGTTCATACCATGCGTCGCCTTTGTCGCCGGCAAGAGACTAGAGACTGTGGATTTTGGGCAGATAAACCTTCTAACCTAACTAGTTGCATGCAGTGTGTGAAGTCGCAAATGAGGAAAGGGCTATTCATATAAACTTCTGTCAAAAGTTGTACATCAGTTGTATTGAATTTAATCTCTCTTTTAACATTTTTTCTACGCACAAACAGCCGCTTAATACAATTTACGTGATAGACAAATACACTGTGATTTCATTTTGTAAACAGTATATAAAACTCTACAAAGATAAAATATCGAGTTTGGCAAGAATTCATAATAAATAAAAAAAAAACAAAAATACTTCTACATAGTATTATATACAGGATTTGAACATC
>OZ020278.1:7411173-7542243 GCA_963971205.1 Aethes cnicana | reverse complement strand
TTTTGATTTTCGACTGTATGTGTGTAATATTAATCTTAACCCATCGCTGTTATTACTTTCGCGTTCTCCACTTCCTTAAGGTTGAATGGAATAAGTCCGCCTGTTGTTTACCTGTCGACTGTGAATTCTTGTATTGATTTAAACTTTATTGCACATAAAGAAAAAGTTAGTGTACAAAAGGCGGACTTAATTCCTCGAGGCATTCTCTACCAATCAACCTTTAGACAGAGTAGAAAATGGTCAGGGGCGGTGCCAAAAAATCAAAAGAGTATTGTTGGTGTTGTTGTTATGTATGCATGTATATTTCTTTGGCACGGTCTGTAGTCTAAACGGTTTGATGGATTTAAGCTTGTGAGGTGCCGTTAGATTCGTCTTTAATGTGAGAGTGAGTGACAATGGGAATATCAAAAGTTGGTATGCATGCAGTGTTTTTAGGGTTCCGAAGTCCACAAGGAACCCTTATAGTTTCGCCATGTCCGTCCGTCCGTCCGTCTGTCCGCACTATTGCTCGGAGATGCTTCGTTCTAGAAAGCTGTAATTTGGCATGAATATACATATTAGTTACGCTGACAAAGTGGTACAATAAAATTTTGAAATATATTTTTTATAGGGTACCTCCCCTACTCGTAAAGTGGGGATGTAATTTTTTTTTCTTGCGTGTCCCATTGTGCGGCATATCGTTGAATATGTCTTAAAAAAAGATTGTAGGTTTGTTAAAACCATTTTTTGATTAAGTGATGCGTTTGTGAAATATTAAGCTTTAAAGTGCTATTTTTTGTTAGAGTCACGTGTCCCCCCCCTGCCAGCTAAATGGTGGTATTTGGATGGCTGAAAAAAATCACGGTTATGGCATAACGTAGTTGAAAGGAAAACTATCACAGCTAAGTAGGCTGTACAAACTTACAAGTCATAGTCGACCAACTTATGAAATGATTAAAAAACCAATGATTTTTCTCGAGCGGCAGGGGCGTCGGGCGGGCACGTCATACCACAGGCTAGCTAGATGCTAGTAAGTCTTAGAAAGGTACTGTGGGCATCGTCAACTTCGGAACCCTATACATTGCGCGTGGCCCGACACGCACTTAGCCGTTTTTTTTTAAACCAAAAACCGAGTTAATATCTAGCCAAAGACCAATAAATTGCATTTTGTGTTGATTTTCTTTAATTAAAAAAATTGTATTCACTTATTTGTGACAATACTTGTCATATACTAAATCTGGGGATCGGTTGAAACGTAGCTGTATGAGGTGAGCAGATTTCAAGAAGAATTCCCGATATCTCGGATCTTTTGATATTGGGCGATACGAGATTGTTTTTGTATAAGGATAATTATTATTGACCATAAAGCGCTACATCGAATCATTTTAAAGTGTTCTTCAAAATGATGAATCCTGTTTCTAAATGGAAGATAAATTAACTTGTAAAGCATAGCAAAGAATTTCGCACATTTTTATTCATTCGAATTGATTGATAATTGGTGTCAGTGGCCACTCGGTTATTTCTCTTAGCCCGGCTGGTATCAATTAAAAATCAGTAAAAACTTTGTATACTTTGCAAAAAACGAGACGGATCTTGTTCGATCGGATCGATTCAGTTAACGACATTGTCGCAGATGGGATTAAGCAATGGCTGTTTCCGGTTGCCCGTAGGCTTTAAGTCCAATTAAACTTCAATGTGGAATGGTTTTTAGAATTTATTCTCACATTTATTATCATCGTAATTAATAATCATAATTACGTAGTCATTTATGTCTGTCTGTACGCATGTAATAAGTGACATTTAATTGTTCTAATTTTATCACAGGGAAAGCGTTACATTTTGAAAACGAAGTGTGATTTCACTATACACTGTTTAAAACTAATAATACTTATTTCATGGCCTAATCTGAATATTGAACACTACGTTCGCATGAAGTGACGGTCATTAAATAGTAATGCTCAACATGGAACAGTTTTTTTATTATTATTAATGGCCTACAAACTGGATGTTACAACTATAAAACATACCTATGTGACTTAATAATACTAATACTTATCGTGTACATCCTAAAATAGTAGACACAGCGTGTACAGTAATTAACATTAACAAAAGTAGTGCTTTAATTGTGTCTGACTGTGCATTTCCTTGAAGTGTGTGTGTGTTGCGTTGTTCAGAGGCGCGCGAGGAGCAGTCGGGCGACGGCAAGTGCCGCCGGGTGCAGGAGGTGGTCCTGCTGACGGACGACCGCAACCTGCGCGTGAAGGCGCTCGCGGCCGAGCTGCCCGCGCGCGACCTGCCTTCCTTCGTGCAGTGGGCCGGCCTGGCCGACGCGCAGGTAAACCTCCACACTAAACCAATACATAAGCAAGCATAGCCCTCTCCATTTTCAACGTACACAACAAGTTCATCTACAAGACATGTTGCAAAACTTGCAAGGTACACAGTTCTCCCAGACAACCTACAGCACATTACAAAACCCTTCCGAATCTAAACCGACCCCTCAGGCAAGTCCTGTATGCTAAAAGAGGAGCCCCTAAGGGGATGAATTGCCGAAAATCCTTGGCTATGCCTAGTCTACTTAAAACTGAGCGTTACGATAGCAATGAGACGTGCTTCTTTAAAATTTTAGATTAACAGGGTTATCCTAACATTCCCACTTGAATGATTATTGTATTGTAAAATGTGATGATAAGATATCCAATTAAATTCAATAATTTATTCAGCAAATTGGCCACATAGGGACACTTACACGTCAGAAAAAGAATTTACCATCCGGTATGACAAAAGGGATTGTTATTATTGTCATTAACCAAAAACAATGTTTTATTTTCCAGAACACCCCGACGAGCGCGGTAAACGACCAGACTGCCAGTATCAAGTGAAGCGGTGTCTCTGCCGGCGCCCGGACTGCGAGCCGCGGAGCCCGAGACTTACTCTTGCGGGTTTAGTGCTTAAACGTTCAGAATTCTGCCACTGCGGCTCACTAACGTATGTCACTCTAGCATAGGAATTGAATAGATAAAGTAACATGCATACACCAATATTATACAGTTCATACACTTTGTTAATAGCTTGTGGATCCACCTTGTTCCAAGGCTAAGTTTACGTTGTTATCATTATATTCTAGTTTTATTTCTAAGATATTAGATAAATCGTAAATTTAGTGTTATAACGCTATTTAATTTTTTTAGTGTAAAATATTAAGTATGTTTTATATTTCTTTTTGTAGTTAGGTAATAGTAATACATCCGAATTGGTCGAATCGGGCCTTAGACACAAACAATCGTCTTGTTTTCTTTTATTTTTATATTGATTGGATAACGTAACCAGTGACAATTAGTGATAGATTAATTAGTCATGGAAGCTTATGTATTTTAAAATTAGGGGTGACTGTTATTTGAAGAATGTAGGATGCCTTGACGCTTTTTCACGTTTTAAATGTATTTTCATTCGAATATTCCTAAAATCATGATCTTTATACATTTTTATCACATTTTGCTTGCGTGTAAAAGTCTTAAATGTTTGTTGACGATTTTCTTATGTATGGAAATTATTGAAAAGTTCTCCGGTTTAAACAAATCCGAAAGTGTTGCGTTTTACATAGATGCAAAATTTGACAACATAATTATTATAGTAGGATGTAACACACGTAATATTTTATCGGCACGTCGTGTTTTGATGCAAGTTAGAATTAAGAGATCAAAGTGACATAAAAATAAACAAATTATAACAAATGCAGTATATGAACTGTTACTATCACAATGTACAAAAAAGATATATATATATATATATATATATACTAACATAAATCTTATTATCACTTGCTTTATTAATTTGTGTATTTTATTCCTGGTACTGGTCAGAAACGTCACATTGTAACAATGGCTATTTTTAGAAATGTTTAGTGTTGCCACTTTCTAAGAAGTACTAACTATTGATAAAATGAACGCTCGATGGCTTCACAGTAGAATTTTATTTAGACGCGAAGTTTAGTAAACTAAGCATGACAACATTTACAGTTTAATTTTAAACACATTTTTATTGGATTAATTTTTAAATGTTTTATTTTTTTCTAAATCATGGATGTTTGAATAAACATGAAGTTACATACTTGAATCATTGGTATTTGTATTTAATTTATAGACAGGGAATTTACAAACTCATTATGGTATTCTACGACACTAGTCGCCGCCCGGGGTACAACCTCCCTTGTGCGGTTATCCCTTTTCAGTGCTCCCCTATATCTTTAATGATCTTGTCAAATTTCAGCTTTCTACGACCAGTAGTTTCGGTTGTGCGTTGTCATCAGTCAGTAGTTTTATATATCTTCTTATATATAAAAATAAATTGCCGTGTGCTAGTCTGGCTAAGGCTCGAGAACTGCTGGGCCGATCTGGCTGATTCTTTTTTTGGTTTATTCCCTATTATTCAGGGAAGGTTTAGAAAGAAAAACAAAATAGGGATAAATCTAAATAATATGGAAATCCGTGGTGATACGAAGTTCACCGGGCCAACTAGTGTATACTAAAAATATCCCGGGACTACAGCTATGTCCATACCAAATTTAATCTAAATCGGTCCAGCGGTTTAAACGTGAAGAGGAACTTAACAGACAGAATTACTTTCGGATTTATATTATTAGTATGGATACTACCAGTCTCCCGCATAGGTCCCATTTCTTTCCGTTCCCGTAGGAGTTTCGGGAAATCCTCTATTAGCGTAGACTCCTCTATTAGGTATCGGTAAATACACAGACAATGTACTCTTATTTAGGAATAGGGAATAGGGACGCTGTCTATCACTATCGCTATGTTTGTGGATAGCTTCGAATAATCCCTCTGTAGTTTTTTTATATACATACTAGCCGTTTGCTCGCGACTTCGTCCCGCGTAGGCTTAGAATTTGCGTACTCGATGATACCATACAGACCGATTTGGATGAAATAGTGATAGTTTGAGACCCTGGGAAGCCGTGGTGGCCTAGTGGTTTGACCTGCCGCCTCTCATGCAGAGGGTCGCGGGTTCAAATCCGGCTCGCACCTCTGAAATTATTTATGTGCGAAATTCAATTTGAATTTACCATTGAGCTTTTCGGTGAAGGAAAACATCGTGAGGAAACCTGCACGCATCTGCGAAGTAATTCAAGGATGTGTGTGAAGTCCCCAATCCGCACTGGGCCCGCGTGGGGACTATAGCCCAACCCTCTCGTTATGAGAGGAGGCCTGTGCCCAGCAGTGGGCCGTAAATAGGCTGTTGTAGTAGTTGAGACCCTGGGAATAACATAGGATACTTTTTATCCCGATATTTCCACGGGAACGGGATTTCCACGTGTGAAACCAGTTTTTCAATATAACTACATATAACCATCTATATACAGGGCGTCCCACGGCTGTGCCAGATGGAGGGAAAGTACCTTGAATATTATAGATGGAACATTTTACTTTTTAAAAAACAATTTGAACTGCATTCATAGATTCTTTAATAATTACATGGTTCAACCGGGTATCGAACCCGCTACACGAGAAAAAAAAATACCCTGCAGCTTTATCATACCGATCGAAAGGCCTCATCCCAAGGATTATTTTTTGCTAAATAACACAGTGTCAGAAATAAAAGGCAGACCATGAACTTTAACATTTTTAATTAAATTTAACTCGTGTACCGGGTTCGATTCCCGGGTCAACCATGTAATTATTAAAAATCCATGAATGCAGTTCAAATTGTTTGTTAAGTTAATGTCTTCTCTCAGTAAATATATAATAAATATGTATAAAATATATGGATAAAAAGTATCCTATGTTATTCCCTGAGACACAACATAGGATACTATCTCTATTTCATCCAAATCGGTCCAGTTGTTGCGACGTGAAGGAAGGACAAACAAACACACTTTCAGATTTATAATATTAGAATACATATAATAAAAAGCTTACAATTGATATTGAAGAAAGGTCAACTGACCTTCGATCTCTTCTAAAGGTTTAGATGACATGAGCATATACTTGAGTAAAAGTAGTATTCCGATTCATGTCATTGAAGATATTCAATGGATTACCACTACAGCCTATTTGCGTCCCACTGCTGGGCACAGGCCTCCCTTATCACGAGAGAGTTTGCGCTAGTCCCCACGCGGGCCCAGTGCGGATTGGGGACTTCACACACATCTTTGAATTACTTCGCAGTTGCGTGCAGGTCTCCTCCCGATGTTAACCTTCACCGAAAAGCTCAGTGGTAAATTCAAATTGAATTTAGGTGCGAGCCGGGATCGAACCCCCGACCCTCTGCATGAGAGACGGTAGGTCGAACCACTAGGCCACCACGGCTTCAGGTTATGATGATGATGATGATGAATGGAATCTAAATATATAAAACTCAAAGGTGGCTGACTGACTGACTGACATAGTGATCTATCAACGTACAGCCCAAACCACTGGACCGATCGGGCTGAAATTTGGCATGCAGGTAGATGTTATGACGTACGCATCCGCTAAGAAAGGATTTTGCAAAATTCCAACGGGAACGGGAAAAATCGGGATTTTACTTTTTAATATTTCTGCGCATACGAAGTTGCGGGGAAAAGCTAGTTACATATAAATGATTAGGCGAGATACTGGATGCAAATCGCTACCTAATCCCCTGCTGCCAATAAAGGAGATGCTGCAAATCATTCAGAATACGAATTAGTTTCACAAGGGTTCGCGGAAAAACTGTTTACTGAGACGAGAGAGAAATACTATTGAGCAATGAGAATTGGCAATGTTCCGAGGCGAGGCCAACCTAGGCGCACCGTTGCTGCGTTGGTAGTAAAACACCCGTTATACTTAGGTATTTACCGTGCGCATCAAGCTTTGGGCGCTGCGTAAGCTTATTTTCAATACGTAAGTATATCGGACATGAATGTGCCTACCCACCAAGGACTGAAGTAGAGATACTGTCACTATCATAGACATAAATAATACTTCGTATGGACCCGGCCTAACGTAGACACATGTCATGTTTCCCCACTTCATTGGTGTCCAATCCAAAGTTAAACTTATATCGTGACACTAAAGCTGGGTCACATTTTTTCAACAACGAGACGAGTTTTTAGATACTGAGAAACAGTTTCGAAAAAAGTTTTTTAAAAACGCTTATTGTCACGCACGCTCGGTGACAGAACTTTGGATTGGACACCGTGGAAGTGGGGACATATTACGTGTACGTTAGACCGGGTCTATATTATTTACGTCTATGGTCACTATACAACGAACATTGAGATGAGTGCAGTCGCCATCAGAACAACCTGAACAACCGATTAAGTGATCATAAACATCTGAAGATGCACTCGTGTGTTCAGATATTTATGATCACCTTGTTTTCTCCGTATATGGGACTTTTATAAGGATTCCCTTTTCCTAATCTATCTATCTATGGGTACTATAATAAAAGGGTAATTTTCCTATCCCTTTCTTTCTGTCCGTCTGACTGTCTGTTTGTTAGAGTTAATCTCCGGAACTACTGAACCGATTTGAATGCAGACAAAACGTTGACATCAACAGCCACCACCTTGCAGATAGTGGCGCCAACTAGTGAGCAGGAATACGGTGGCCCTCATTGTATGTTTTTTTTAATTCACCACGCATTGCAGCTATTTTTTTTTCTATAGAACGACATAGGTAAATAAGACGTTTGGAAACGAGATTCGGCGTGACAGTTTCCTTGTTGCTGAGGACGTCAATAGATGTGAGTTTCACTCTGCAACAAAGTTGCATCTCGCGCATTGATTGTAAGCTACGCTACGCTCAAAGTATTTTTGAAACGAGCTGTCTCTCTATAAATAGATAAAAATCTTTGTTTATCACGGCCGACTCTTCTCTTGCTCAGCTTTCAGTACTTATTCGAGCCAAATAACTACTAATTGCTTTTGCCTTCGAAATAAAAAAAAGCTTTCCACACTAGAGGAAAAAATGACTTGCGTGCAGAAACCGAGCACTAGATAAAGCGAATCGAGCTAGTGAGTGGAAAAAGTCATATAAGTCTATGTACTTGTACAATTTGATAATATTTTCAATAAAAAAATCTCACTCTATCAGGTCGGAAGAACCGTGAGAAAATGATGTACAAAGGAATTGCTGATCTACAACATTTTATCGATTAGGAACAATAGAGGCAGCTGTTGATTCCACGCAATTACTTAATAACAAAACGGTAAACGCTCATGTGCACACTCTAGGTGAACGATCGAGGAGAGGAATAAAGGACAGAATAAGTAATAGTAACTACTTACCTAAAGTAGGTAGAGTTAGGAAAGAACCTAAGAACTAAGTAGTTTCATTTTTAATATTTTGTCATTAAATTGAATAATCAATTGGATTTTACCACTGAGCTTTTTTCTGAGCTCTGGCCTTGGAATAGCACCTTTAAGTTCGTACACACGAAATTTCGGTTTAAAGATCGTTTATTTCTCATAAGAAATTACAATTTCACTTACATGAGAAACATTACGTGTTACCGCTATGTTTAAAATTGCCAGTCCAATAGGCTGGATTAAAATTAAAATTTGAGAATAACTTAAGTATCTCATCCTTATATTTAATTTCTGGTGCTGTAAACCACGATTTTATTATTACTACTACTACTACAGCCTATTTGCGTCCCCGATTTTATTAATTTACATTTAAAATTTACCAAGTAAAACGGCTGCTACATAAGGACAGTGGGACATCATCATCGTGACCTCCACGGCAAGGTTTCCTTTTTCGCCGTTTGGACTTTGGTTGCAGAATTCCTAAAGAGTTTCCTATACCCGAGAGCTCGGCTTCACATTCCAGCACAAGTGAAATCCTGCGTTTAACATAAATAAAGCCATAAAAATATAATATATACTATATTGAGTATCGTCAGAATGTCCAGTCGTCGTCGGGAATAGACTTTAACCTTTAACGTACCTATTTATAAATCAAAGTGAAATCAAAAGACGATCAATAAGGAAATCAGTAGGTAATTTATCTTTGGAATATCTTAGTGGATACTAAAATCTGCCAATTACAATCAACGGGATATATTCCGAACGTTACATAGGGAAAGGGAATGTCTCTATCCCTCCGTCAAACCGAACTTTGAGCAGCTAGATTTAAAATTCAATTTGAACGCCGTGACGTTTGACGTTCCCTATAGCCACAGAATATTCAATTACTTTAGCTTATACTACTCGTATAGCTTCTCAATGAAATCCCTTTTGCATCCGGAATGAGGCCCCTGCACCACCACCACGCATGCCGTTATGGAGGAAACTGGGTAAGTATGTACAGTCGACGTCAGATATATGTTAAAACTTTTGGACCTAAATACAACGGACCCTATTCCGTTACTTCTATAAAGCACTATAAATGAGCAATTACCTACTTTAGTGTCGTTGTTTGTGGTTCAGGAAATACTAAAAATACACAGTGGGCACGTTGTAATTTTTTAGTAGTTTGTGGTTGTAATCTTTGAATTATGCTCAAATTTGGGCTAACTCGTCTGGAGAAATACCACGCTCTCAAAGACTATCGACGTCATATCTCTCATCCTAGATACAATGAGGGTGAGTTCCACGGTCGTTTTTTTAGTTACCCCCCATAGACTTTCATGACTTCTTCTTCTTCTTCCTCGATCCCTCAATGCTGAGGATCACGACCACGTAATGTCGACCTCCAGCTGCTCCAGTCGTGCGCCGCGTGGGCTGCACGGAGCTGCTTCCCCAGCCGCCTTCTTGACCGCGTCTCGCCGGTAAATTATTCTGCCCCGAGTACGTTTGCCATCTACTTGGCCCAAGATAATTTGCTTCTCTAGACAATGCCTTGAGGACCGCATTACATTACAAAGAAGCAGAGGGCTCAATGTTGGCACGAAAAGTAGATAGCCGCGTGGTAATGTTGAGCTATTCAAGTATGGACTCATTGGTTCTTATAGCAGTTCAGGTATACGGAGTAATCCCCGCCAACACCACATCTCGAAGGCATCTCTCGTGCTTTCATATGTCTTCACACTTCAACCGCTGAACCAATTTAAATCAATTCTGGTATGGAATCTGGTTCCACCTCTAAGTTTACTTAGGTGCGAAATTCAATTTGAATTTACCATGAGCTTTTCGGTGAAGGAAAACATCGTGAGGAAACCTGCACGCATCTGCGAAGTTATTCAAAGATTCACACACATCTTCCCCCCCATCAGTCCCCAATCCGCACTGGGCCCGCGTAGGGACTATCCCAAACCAGAGGGGAGGCCTGTGCCCAGCAGTGGGACGCAAATAGACTGTAGTAGTAGTAGTAGTAGTGGTATATAAGTAGTGGGAAATAGTTCGGCTACTTTCTGATCCCGGAAACATGCTTAGTATCCGTGGGAAGAATGATGCATGTCTTAACATCTTGTATTTTTTTTTTAAATATTTGTACGCCTTAGGGCAAAGCATAGTGATACTTCAATTTTTTAACAACATTATCACTTACCTATGAATGAGCAAATAAAATAACTAACTTTGAACTGGGAACGCGATAACCAAAATCAACGCGGACGAAGTCACGGGCGGGCAGAAGCTGGTCATTCATAATAACATCTTTTCACGAGGAACCGTTTTGTATAAACTTACCAGATTTATTATATTACCACCCTGAAGTAAATATAAGTGGGTATAGTTTACGGTAATGAGACTATCCGGTCTCGATTATCCGATCTCTGTTAATAAATAGCACGCAAAGCAAACACATTAATTACCCGGTAGCGCGGGAACATTACCCTGAGACGAGGATCACATTCTATCCTAAACTAAAAGACATACAATACATACAACCTTGTCGACCGGGGTCAGGTCACGTGCAATGATCACTTTTCAATTTGATTAAACATATAAGTTGTCTTCTTTATGGTAGGGCGTAACATTATGTTTTCGGATTTAACTGTTGTTGTGTCCATTTGCGACATAAACGATGGGCCAGGGAGTTTATTATGCTTCCTATATATATTCTTATATCATAGACTAGCTTCACCCGCCATTTCGGCCGCGTGGAATTTGGTTATCGCGTTCCCAAGGGTTCAAGGGTTCAAGTTCGCGTTCACGCGTTTTTTCCCTAATAAAAAGTAGCCTACAGCCTCTCGGGACTCAAACTATCTCCATGCCATTTATAACTCATTTATAACTTTAACATTTTAGGTAACAGACAGACAGACAGAGAGTTACTTTCGCATTTATTTCATATCTATGGATGGCGATGAATCTACATATGCGCGTTCGAATCCCGCTGCGGAAAAAACATTTCTTTTGTAATGACCATGTATGTAAAGTGCATTTTGTATCTAAAGTGCATTGCAGTAAAAAGTGGTTTGTTGATAAGTTGAAAAATCTAGAGCTAGGTCAAATTTTGTAAAATCCCTAGAGATAATATTTAGGTACTATAAATTTACAAATGTATAATACATTCATGATAAATATTATCCATCAAACGCGTTATTTGTAGATAATTAATATGTATAAATAACAATAACATGTACATATTAATTTTTCTTTTAAACATTGTTACCTACTATAAACTACTTAGAATAAGACAATTATATATAAATCTGAACTCACTGACTACTAATAAGCCCTTCTGCAGCCTTTAATGTACTTTTTTTTAAAACTCTGCGATCTATGTAAATCTTTAATAAATAAATAAAAAATACAGTATTTTTGTGATTGCAAGAACCCGATATCGGTAGTTCATCATTATTTCTTTATTTTTCAAGAAACTTTGGGGCAGTAGGCTCCCTTTTGCACAGCTAATTAAATTGTCTACAAATATTGATAGTATATCTAAGCTGCTGCATGCTACCTGATTCATAAATCAGGTTAACCCAAACATTATTAGTTATTAGGTATTCTGTTTTTATTTTTCGTTTATTTATAGAAATGATCCGAGCAGTTAAGTAGGGTATGGCTTGGGGCTTACGTCAAAACACGTTTAATTTATAGTATTAATCCCTCGATTAAGGTTACAGTAACCGTTGATTAACTTAACTCTATTAGAGTGCTAGCAGCGCCTTATGTGTGCACAGAAAGTGAAGCGCACACAATTTGGACTTAATTACCACATAAAGCTTGATTATTTAACGGTACCGTCTAATATGCACTAACGGATGGATCGATGGCGAGAATTAGTCCTAACTTCAACGTGTTTAAAGGCGTTTTACGTAAAAAAAAAGTTCTACGCGTAAGAAAAAACATCGGAGAAAAGCGAATCTGAATCGCTTATGTTAAGGGTTCCGTAGCTATCGAAACTATTCCAAAATTAACCCATATCTCAAAAACTAAGCGACCGATTTTGTTCAAACCAATTTCAATTTTGAAGGATATGTTGAATGCTACATTTGTACTTTTTTTTAGAATTCTATACTCAATAGTTCAAAAGTTGAAGATGGGGTACACTTTTTAGCACTTTAAAAGCGAATATCTCACAAAATATTGGCTTAAGTAAAAAAAAAACTCATATACCTATAAGTAGGAACAAGGAACCTCCATATCATTTACAAAGAAATAAGTATCTAATGATTTGTTCTCAAAATCTTCTGCTGCATCGTTTTGTAGCGGTTCATAGGACGCACCTACCTCTCTTTCAACCACGTAGGCCATAGTCTCCGAGTAAAATGGCTGTATATCACAGGACGGGCTGACAGACAGACGGACATGACGAAATTATACCAGTGTTCCGTTTTTTGCACTTTTGCCACGGAACCCTTATAGGCCAAATACGTTTAACATACATAAACAAGCTGCTCGTTCTAACATCATCACGGACGACGTCATGGTGTTGACATCAGCTTTTATCTTGTGTTATGTGTATCCGGTTTCTTTTATATCGGCTTCGCAAAGCTCCATCATCTTGCAATTATAATACAGACATACTCGCATTTGTGAATCATCGCGTCTCTCTGAAATGTGCCGTAGATGAGCTTGGGCATAGCACCGCTCACGACACGTTTATCTGCAGTTAAATTTCACGCCGCAATGTGAAAAATTCTTGATCGTTAGGGTTTCATTAGCGTCTAAGTTATTTATGGTTGTCAAAAAATATAACAATTCAAATTATTGGCCCTGTAAAATTTGATATTGTGCGGAATCATCAGAAAGAGTCTAAATCGATTAGAGATCAGACTCAAAATCAACAGTCCTATGTTTTGCAAGTACTCACTCTGGTTGATCATGACCCGTCGTCGCTACGAACAGTAGGTACTTAGTCTAAATAAGGATATTGGTAAATGCCTTTTTTTGCGTACTTATTTACTTGCTCATAAATAATAACACTAAAACTCCCATGCATCCAGGAAACATTACATTTAAATAAATACGTGATTATCTAATTGGTGTAGCTCTTATAAGATTATTTTGTATCTAAAGTGCATTGCAGTAAAAAGTGGTTTCGAGGTAGGCCACCATGTTCGTTACAGCTTGAACGCGAAATTCCTCACGCTTTACAACTTGCAGTCCTAAAGGAACCTTTGTAGTAATTGAACAATTACAAAGTAGCGAAGTGCAACATTTTAATGCATAAGAGGCAGGCTTTAGTGTCCAGGCGGTGAGTATGGTGAATTTTAATTTGAAGAGCTAACTTTTAACTAACGTACGTTAGTCATTTCATGGGAGACCGCAGTAGTAAAAACGGGGAATTGAAATGTTAACTGGTTGATTCCGTTGAAATATTGTAATTTTAACCGATGATTGAATTTTTTTCAAGGTAATCAATGAGTCGAGGACGGGGTTAGCTCATCCGGCAGGCATTTTGGTGGTTTTTGTGGTGTGCGCGCCGAGGAAGGCCTCCGCGGACACGACTCGGCCCAATGACGGCATGCTTCGATTTATCAGCACACTGCCCAGGCGCATCTTCGCTTATCGAACCTACACATCTAATTTTCAAACGCGTAGGTATCATATCTATATAGGTACTAATAATAAGTCTGTAGAAGAAGTCGCGTCTGAAACTTGAAAATTAATAAATGTCTGTATGTCTGTATGTCCGGATTTAACTCAAAAACTACTGGACGGATTGCAACAAATTTGGTATGGAGTAGTTTACAGCACTGGTCAACATATAGGCTACTTTTTATCCCGGAAAAAACGCATAGTTCCCGCGGGAATGCTCCTAGATTTCTTTGTCAATTGTGAACCGATTAAGATGATTATTTTGTCTAAATACCTACCTCCGGATTGGTCTCATCTTGATATGGTCCAGTTCTAATACCTAATGGGATCCATGAGAAAATGAGAGAACTCCTCATTTATTAGCATGCGTACATAATTTTGGTATCAATTTAAAAGAATATCTACAGTGATACTTACGTACTGTTGTTATTATGTAGCCGGAAATAAAACTTCGACAGGCTGCAAATTCGGTGTCAAGTCATCATCATTTCAGCCGAAAGACGTCCACTGCTGGACATATACCTCCCCCACTCAGACCAATCCTGTGCTACTTGCTTCCACCACTTTCCCGCGACCATCACGATTTCGTCGCTCCATCTTGTTGGAGGCCTACCGACAGCTCGTCTCCCGGTTCGCGGACGCCACTCGAGAACTTTCCGGCCCCATCGGCCATTAGTTCTGTGAGCAATGATTGACCTCATTCTCGAAGTTGGACCTACCTAACTAGACTGTTTGTCCCAGGACTCCGACAGCCTGCAAATTCGGTGTCAAGTGAATCGACTTAAAGCTACGACAATCTTTTATACACGGTGGGTCAGAAAATATGGCAAATAATTAACCCACAGTATCGGCTATCGATTCTAAGTATATTGTATAGGTCTTTATTTTTTTTTGAGTTAGTAAAAAAAATAATTGTATATGGGATTGGTTGTGTAAGCGACGCCAGAATCCTATACAAAAATTTTTTTTTACGAACTGGAAAAAAATTAAAGACCTATACAATCTCTTAGAATCGATTGCCGATACTGTGGGTTAATTATTTGCCATATTTTCTGACCCACCATGTATATTCTTCATCATTATTTCAGTCGATAGACATCCACTGCTGGACATAGGCCTCCCCCAAGGCGCGCCACTCAGACCGGTCTTGTGCCACTCGCATCCACCGTATTATATATTATAGATTGTCTATTATATATAGTACTTAAATCGTCGTAATATTATATATGTATTATACATATACCATCCCGGAAACCTAATGATTTGGACGAAATTTGAAATATACGGAGGCGATAAAATGATCTACCTCTAGCTAGGTCTCGGTATAGGGAAACAAATTTTACATATTTTCACCCGAGCAATTATCTGTCGCCTAGGTAAAATATAACGGTGCTTCAGAAATAGCTAAACTATTAAGGACTTTGTTATAGCCCGTAGTAATTTAATTTTCATGAATTAATATTAGTACCTAAATATTTTTTAATGACGATTTTCAATGACGAACTGGCGCGCGCGCGCTTACTTTAGACATCAACGCTCGCGGAGGCCGCGTTATGTATTCAAATTGTATCAGAGATCAGCTTTTATTTCTATTAACTTAATAGTCACTTTGCATGGTTGGTACGTACTTAAGGCGTGTATCTATGTAACGCACCATTACCGATAACGTTATTAACGGTATAAATGCATTCAAGTAGCAAAATACCTTATTAAATACTTACGTTTGAGGTGCAATCGATTATACAATTAAGTAATAATACTAGGCAGTATATGGCGCCGCGTGCTGCAAAGGAGAACAGTCTCTATAGCGCCGGCAGTGGAGACATTATGCGAGCGCCGCCTGGCTACTTACACTTAATGAGCTTCGTTATAAAGTGAGTTGAGGGCTCTAAACTGCCATCCGGAGATTGCTTTTCGTGGTCAGTGTCTATTATTTATAGGCGAAACTGAAAGAATCGCGAGCCGACTCCGGCAACGTCGTGACGGACGCTGCGAACAATGCGTCATAGTCGAGTCGTGCATCACTCTTTCAATTATAACTACACTCTGCAGGGCTCTGCTGGGCCGCGGTAAACAGGGATATTACCTGCAGCTTTAAAAATGGCGTGCTTCGCAAATGATGCAATTATTGAGTGGCGTTTACTGCGGCGGATGTTCCGCGGACGGCGCCGCGCCGGGAACACTGCGCCCACAGATACATATTACTCACACTAATGATACTACATTAGTATAAATCTAAACCATTTTACCACTCCATGTTACAAGAAATGCACACCTACACTTTCAAGAGACGTAAAGCTCGCAACCCACAATCTAGTCCTCGACAATCTATGAATTGATTTAATATAATGTGCATTCGATTGATTAGTGGGACTCCGTACCACCAATAAAAGTTAACGAGTAAATATCAACACCTCGCCGTTTATTTTTTACGACTAATTAAAACTAAACACGGGCGATTGTAGAAATCAGAATTGGTCATACGTAAAGCGTTTTAATTTGCATAATGTTACCGTTTCTGTAATTTTCATTTTATGGTAGGTATTCGTAACCGTTACTCTTCTCAGTTCGAATCAAATTCTTAAATATTGTAAGTATATTAAGCACGTAAAGCGTGAAATCATAAGATTCGATAGCTACGAAGTGTAGAAAATTGGAATCAAGTACTAAGATTTATTTTCTGAACTGTTTTCTGTTGCTTCATATTTGCCGATTTTTTATTCACGACTCACCGAAATAAACCGAGAGATAATCCTAGTCAAGTATAATAAGAACCGCTATCGGTTCTTATTCTATATACCTACTCGCTAATGTAATACTCGTATAAGGAGTGAATATATATGAACTTATTTTTTCAACCTACATCAGCACAATTCAATAAATTAATTACTAAGATAGGTACTTACTTAAATGACACTGATCAGATTCATCCGATAAGAGTTGCGTGCGCAACAGGTGATGACAAATT
Source organism: Aethes cnicana (assembly GCA_963971205.1). NCBI lineage: Eukaryota > Metazoa > Arthropoda > Insecta > Lepidoptera > Tortricidae > Aethes > Aethes cnicana. Next base: position 7,525,385 of record OZ020278.1, on the reverse strand, counting down.
AGCAGATACCCTAGACGTGGGCCGCTAATGACAAAGAGACGCGCCGGGCTCACATGCCGCGCGGGGAAAACATGGTAAAAACCAACTTTCAGACACCGATACTCGGAACACTGGAGACTTTGATTCATCATCATCAGTCCGCGTCAGTCCACTGCCTGCTGGATATATGTCCCTCGCATTGCTGGCCACTTAGCTAGGTCTTCCGATTTTGGCCTTCCAGGTCCTACCCTCAACCCTACGTAAGTCGTCGTTCGATCTACCCACAGCGCTTTCTACACTTTCTTTTGCCGATTCGTGGTCGAAAACTCGGCTGCTCCTCATCCGTCCTTCGGAAACTTTTATTAGTCATTTTATTTTCTCCTGTTTCCAGGACGCACCCTACGTCGAGACCTTCCAACTATAATAAATATTGCTTCAGTCAATACGTGAAAACGCTTAGCTCACAATGTTAAACGGTAAAATTAAGTAATGTGCGGTCCGAATATAATGGCATGTAGACCAGTCCAAGATACCCTTGAACTTAAGTGGCAGCTCGCGGCCGCGTTGCCAATGACCCCGGCGCAGGCGCAGCGCGGCGCCGCGCGATCAGCGACTCGCTAATTGTTATGTAACGCTAATGACTTACGTAGACCGATACGCACCCAAATGCTCTATGTAGACAATTTTACGTCGCCCAAGCGACATGTCCGCGTAATGGGCGAGCCCGCTCGCCGATATTGGGCGCCGCAAACAGGTTCGGGCGAGTGCAGTCTTCGCGCCGACTACGAGCCAAGGGAAGGATCACTGAACTTGCACGTCGCGAGCTTTATCTCGTTCCTTACCTCATAGGTCTTGCGATTGTTAAATATTTTACTGTCAGCTGTATACGCAAGTTTAAAATTGTTATTACGTATATTTTGTTAATTGAACTTGTTTTGGTAATTGCATAACGAACGTATATTTTTCACTGAACTAGGCTGCTCATTCATAAACGAATGTGATATAATTTGTTGGCGACCAAAGTACCACCACATACCTATACGATCCCCTTCTGAATGAAATAGGAGTCCTCTCATGATGAGGGGGTAGGGGCTATAGGCAGAAGTATGGATTGGGGACATCATACACCAAATAGGTTGAGTATATCTACTTGATACTTTCATTTTCTTCTTTGTGGGTTAGGTACAACTAGGCCCCGTTTTATTAACGTGCAGTTCAAATAAGCCGTGGTGGCCTAGTGGTTCGACCTACCGCCTCGATGCCGAGGGTCGGGGGTGCGATTCCGGCTCGCACCTCTAAGTTTACTTACATGCGAAATTCAATTTGAATTTACCATGAGCTTTTCGGTGAAGGAAAACATCGTGAGGAAACCTGCACGCATCTACAAAGTTCAAAGATGTGTGTAAAGTCCCCAATCCGCACTGGTCCCGCGTGGGGAATATAGCCCAAACCCCTCTCATGATGAGGGGAGGCCTGTGCCCAGCAGTGGGACGCAAATAGGCTGTAGTAATAGTAGTTCAAATAAGTAAAATCGCTGAACTATGACGCAAGCTGGGGCTATATTCGAAGTCTTAAATAGGGACAGGGAGATTCCCTATAGCATCGCTCACGCGTTACGGCGCTCAAGTTGAACTGGGTTGCAACGCCGCGACGCGCAAACGATGCTATAGGGAATCTCCCTGTCCGTCCCTATTTAAGACTTCGAATAGAGCCCCTGTAATTGTTACTCATTGTTTATACGACCCACCATCGGCAAGTTTTGGCTGTACCACGCTGTACACAAAACGCCTGTCATTATATTAAAAAAAACAATGTAGTGTAACATAAACCCAAAATAAAGAACTCGATCTTCAGTAATCTCTGCTCGACACAGTAACGATGTGTTTAAAAATATTTTCCATCTCGTTTATCTGTTGGGCAAGCGGGCACGCGACGCGAGCGCCCCGAGCTCTTGTGCTAGAATTTTGATTGATATTTTTTGTCAGTTAACTCGGCCACAATAAGATGACAGCGGCAATAAGAAAAGTGCAAAATAGACGTCGTAACTGAAAGTATCAAGGTTAGGCGACGGCTACCAAAACTCGGTTAACAGTAATGGTAGGTACACCCACGGCGGGTGCCGCAAAAACTGCACCCGACGCTGTTGACGGAGCTTTGTGCTCCGGCCGTTCGAATTAATTAAGTATCTAGCATGAATGGATCTCCGTGCAACGTTTATTCAGTGATACATTTGTAATTAACGGTACAAGGTGCCTCAGAAAGTAGTTAGAGTTCGAACTCGTAGGGTTCAGAGGTTCAGAGGCAGAGGCAGCCAAGATCACAACTGCTCGAGTAAACTTTACGACTTATACAGAGACAGTACATTTACAAAGAGCATGGTAACATCAGTAACATATTAACCTTATAATTATTTAGGTACTAGTAAGTCAGAATGTTGAGATATCATTGATAATAAGAGAATATTTCAGCACAAAACATATTTTGAAAAAGAAAAACGCAAAATTTCTGGTTAGGAAATAAAATATATCAAACTGCATTTCTATTAAGAGAGATCTATGTATTTCAATGCCATTGAAATGATGTAGATTTAATTAACAGTTCCGATGTGATACTGTTTTTACGGCCTGTGAGAATTATATTGGTATTAGTGTAGGGAGAGGTGTACATAAGGGTTGTTGTCAGAAGTATTGGCAGACGGATCAGCAGGGGAGGGCCAGCTGCGGCGACTTTCGCGTCCTCATTTCTGTCTGACCGTGAGTCGGAAGGCGCCATGTTCTCATAGACGCCAGCCCGCTGTATCTATGTCGATTGCTTGTAGGCGGCCTTGAACGCCCGCCATTAATTTGTGTGCAGAGCCGCCAACGGAGTCCCGTTATACGAGCGCCTGAACCTTGTGCCCACTTGAAGATATCAGCACAGCTGTAATGGGCTGCGTACGGGACATTTGCTAATCACATCACCAATGTACCTACGCATCACAACGAGGAAGCAATCTCGAGTTCGAGGGCAGAGCGGAATCGTAACTACCGCATAAAGCTCGAGCTCAATAAAGATCTAATAATCAATCTTCCCCGGTAACTGTGGAAAACTGCACTAGAAATGTTCCATAAACATTGTGAATGCGAGACGAGTAGAAACCTACGCTATATACAAAATGTTCGTTAGTTTTGCAAAAACTTGCAGCTATACTCATGTCGATATGGTTCACGCGCCCTGGGCAGCGGTGGCAGCGGGTCCTCGGGATGCTTTGATTTACAATTTTATTCGTCGATAAGCATTTATTTTTTGGAACCCGTCATAAAGTTCTGATTTTAATTAATGTTCAACCAACACTCATGGCCGGGTATAAAAGATTATAAATTACCTTCAATATGAATTAAGTACTTATCTCTAAATTCAATACAATAAAAGCAAGTCGTACAGTTTTTTAGCCTTGCTTATGCGCTGACAAAATAATGATGTATTTTTTCAAGTTATTGACATTACTATTCCCGGGAAAAATATGATCGAGACTCTACGAGGGGCGTTCAAAATATTCTCGGTATTGGAATGAAAACAAACAAGTATGAACAGTTTGATATTTTTTATTTTTCAATATACTCCCCCCCTATGTTAATACACTTAAAAGATCGATCAATTATTTTTTTTAATCCCTCATAAAAATATTTTTTATCCTTGGTATAAAAGTGCTCCTCTACTGCCGCCTTCAACGCCTCATCGTCAAAAAATCGATTTCCACGCAGATCCTTTTTGAGATTGGGGAACAAAAAGAAGTCGCTGGGGGCTAAGTCCGGACTATACGGTGGATGAGTTATAGTTCCGAACCCACATTCAGCAATAGCTGCCTTGGCAATATGAGCAGTATGGACAGGGGCGTTGTCATGCAGAAGCAGAATACCTTTAGACAACTTTCCTCGCCTTTTTTCTTTTATTGCGTCCCTTAATTGATGTAGAATATTCGCGTAGTACTGTCCCGTGATATTTACACCTTTTTCTTTATAATCGATCAACAATACTCCTTCACAATCCCAAAATATTGTTGCCATGACCTTGCCAGCGGAAGGGACGACCTTGAACTTCTTGGGATGAGCTGAACCCTTAATGTGCCACTGCATGGACTCCTGTTTACTCTCTGGGTCATAATGATGAACCCAGGTTTCATCTCCAGTAACTATCTTTTGCAGCACCTCATCAGGATTTTCACCACACAGGTCAATAAAATCGGAACAGCAAGCTGCACGCACATCTTTTTGAAGTCGAGTCAGCATTCGCGGAACCCATCTTGCACTGACCTTTGACATATTAAGATGGTCATGGATAATGTCATGTACGGTACCAATAGAAAGATTGGTTACTTGAGCTATTGATTTTATCTTCACTCGACCATCTTCCAATATAAGGTTTTCCACCTGATCAATATTTTCTTGTGAAGTAGCTACTACAGGCCGGCCAGGTCTAGGGTCATCTTCAATACTCTCCCTGCCACGTTTGAATTCGCTTGACCACTTTTGAATTGTAGATAAAGAAGGAGCAGACTCACGGTAAACACAATCCATTTCCTCTTTTATGGTTTTTTGGTTTTTACCCTGTTTCGTCAAGAATTTTATTACGGAACGATGTTCTAATTTCGTTAACATTGTTAATTCACTCATTGTGTTCGTGTTTGTTCAGAAATTGCAGAAAAACAAAAGAACATCTCGGTTTGAATTATACTTTTTTTTAATGTCAAAGAATGAACCTTACCAGCCAGTAACAAAACAAATTCAAAAAGAGGTTATAAGATATCAATACCGAGAATATTTTGAACGCCCCTCGTAATATGATGGCGCTTACGTTGGACCGACCTGTCGCGGCTGATGCTTGCGCACAGCGCAGGCGCCGGGGCTCTGTGATCAGAATTTGTTTAAGTCTCGACCAGTCCAGCCAGCGTTCTCTTTTTGCCTGGGAAAATCTGAGAAATTTTATACACAACACTTAAGACATACAAATTAAGTAAGCAGACAATTTACAGAATTGTATACACGTAATAGAGGTATTGAGGACATTTAGCGAAGTCATTTGTGTGATTTAAATTCTGTATCACAAGGCGTGATTTGACTTTGATTATCTTTTTCTTAATTCCTATGTCCCGCGGTCGGGGCAGAGGGCGGATACAATGTTTCGCCACTCTGCCCTGATCTTTCGGAGGCCGCACGATTGACATTACTTTGATTAGAACAAAATTTAAAATGTACCTATCTATGCACAACAGTTGGCAAATAAAGGATGCAGATAAAGAACATTCATGAATTTAAATAAGTAGTTGTCTTCGTGTGTACCTGAGTAAAGTCGAATTTCATTAGAAAATCAAAAGTACTAGGTACTTTTTATCTAACTGACCACCAAGAGAAACATTGAAATCAAAGGAATTGTACACATTTTCTATTTTACATATTCAAACGAGGATTTAAATTATTTCTAGATTTATTTAGTTTCTTAGAATGGGTTAAAGACCACCAATGACCGAAAGCAGAGATGGAAGCTGCACTTTGTAGTAACTTCTACTTTGCTTATAGTATAACTAGCTTCAGCCCGCGACTTCGCCCGCGTGGAATTTGCGTTTATCGCGTTCCCGTGGGAACTATGCGTTTTCCGGGATTAAAAGTAGCCTATGTCCTTTCCCGGGGACCCCAACTATCTTCATACCAAATTTCATCCAAATCGGTCCAGCGGTTGAAGCGTGAAGAGGTAACAGACATAAAGACAGACAGAGTTACTTTTGCATTTATAATGCTGTCAGTCAGTCAGGCTGTCTGTCAGTCCGTCTGTTACGATCGATTTGCTCCGAAAATTCTGGACCGATTGAATTGAAATTTGGCACACATACTTTCAAACATTTTCATGTCCACAATATAAAATTTCAAAACGATGCCGTTTTCGTAATTAACGTTAAAATAAATCATAAACACTACACCCATATTGATATTTACACATTTCAACCCCACCGCAATCCAACAGGGGAGATGGTATTTCACGTCCACCAAGTTGGAATTTAAAATCGTTGTTGTTTTCGTAATCAGCAACCCGATAAACCTTTTCCCGTTCGCCACGTCGGATTTAAGATAAGTAGTAGTAGTAGTAGTAAATATATAAGAAGAAATATACAAACAAATCTTTAACCCCCCTTTTTAAACCTTTAGGGGGGGGGGGATTTCCAAAAATCCTTCCTTAGTGCTCGCTTACGTCATAAAAGGAACCTTCCTACCAAGTTTCATGTTGCTAGGCCTAGCGGTTTAGAAGTTTCATACAAACCTTTAACCCCCTTAATACCCCTTCAGGGGGAGAATTTCCAAAAATCCTTCCTTAGTGCTCACTTTTCGTCATAAAAGGAACCTTCCTGTCAAGTTTCATGTTTCTAGGCCAATTAGTTTCGGCTGTGCGTTGATCGATCAGTCAGTCAGTCATTCAGTCAGCCAGTCAGTTTCTTCTTTTATATATTTAGATTACGTCATAATCACATTTTTTCCCGTTCCCGTAAGAATATCGGGAAATCCTTTCATAGTGCTTCCCTACGCTCCCCAAGGAACCTGCATGCCAAATTTCAGCTCTCTACGATGATCCCCGCGACTACGTACGCGCCTTAAAATGTAATAAACCCATTTTTTCCCGTTCCCGTGGGAATTTCGGGAAGTCCTTTCTTAGTGCTCCCCTACGCTCCCCAAGGAACCTGCATGCCAAATTTCAGCTCTCTACGACCAGTAGTTACGGCTCTGCGTTGATATGTCAGTCAGTCAGTCAGTCAGTCAGTCAGTCAGTCAGTCAGTCAGTCAGTCAGTCAGTCAGTCAGTCAGTCAGTCAGTCAGTCAGTCAGTCAGTCAGTCAGTCAGTCAGTCAGTCAGTCAGTCAGTCAGTCAGTCAGTCAGTCAGTCAGTCAGTCAGTCAGTCAGTCAGTCAGTCAGTCAGTCAGTCAGTCAGTCAGTCAGTCAGTCAGTCAGTCAGTCAGTCAGTCAGTCAGTCAGTCAGTCAGTCAGTCAGTCAGTCAGTCAGTCAGTCAGTCAGTCAGTCAGTCAGTCAGTCAGTCAGTCAGCCAGCCAGCCAGCCAGTCAGTCAGTCAGTCAGTCAGTCAGTCAGTCAGTCAGTCAGTCAGTCAGTCAGTCAGTCAGTTTCTTCTTTTATATATTTAGATGAGAGGCTCGTGTTGGTAGTATTCGATAATCACAATAATTACCGGAAGTAGATATTATCATATGATGTTTATTGAGGCTACTGAGACCTAGAAAAACAGTGTTTCTGACTGTATCGGTAGTTCAAATCTCTTGGAACCGGGTCGCCGCGTCCATCAGTGCTACTCCAATTAGCCCTTGACCGGTTCAATTAGGATGTATTCGACCATCAATATTTCATATATTAACCGTTATTTTCTCCCGGTACTTAGGTAATTCTGAGCACCACTAATTAAAGAAAAATAAATATTATGATTAATCGGTGTTATTTATGAGAAATACTTACACATTTTTCATTCATCATGTATTTATCCAAAGATGAGAAAATAGAGATCATGAACATTACTTTCGAATTAATGCGTGGACGAATATAAACACATACAACCAAACACACCTAGGTAGTAGGTGTCTATACAATTATACATTCACTTTTAAAATTTTGCATAGGTATTTGCTTAGAAGACAATAACAAATGACAAACAGCAAAAACTTCGTGAAAGTGAATAATATAAATTCATTCACGTATAATAATCAATCTCTATAGGCTAACTAGGTGTTCCGAGCAAACCGCCATGGTGCACCCGCCAGTTCATTGTGTATGGATTTATTTCTAGATCATTTTTTGCATCACATACGAAGATTCGTCTGATCCGAATTGGCCGAGCGGAATAATGTCGGACACTTTCACTTACTGTTCCGGCATCGCATTGGGTGGTAAACCAATTACAAGTAATAGAAAATAATGATACCCGTATAATCGTACCGGATGAATCTCGATTGGTACAAGCATTTATATTCCGTGTCAATATACCCGTAACTTGCTAAACGGTGAGGACAGTGAAACGTGTCGTGTGATATTTAGTGTAAAATAAAAACGGAATTAACGACAGTCGGTTTTAAGATTATAATTGGAATCGCCAAAACCAATTGTTTTATTTTTGCGAACTTTAAAAGTCGTCTCACAGTTGTAAAATTTTGCGGAACATGTGATTGGAAGACATTGTTGTACCGCTAATTAATGGCCTTGCAATCAGATACGGTTAGGATGATCTCAGGGAAATAAGGCGTTCTCACGGACGCGGACGGTGCTACTAAAAAAATTGTTTCAAATTCTTAAAATTTCTCGCTGCTTTTGATTTTGAATACATTTTGCCAGTTAGCCGTTACCGATTTACAACCTTAATTAGTTTAATATCCAAATGATGCCAAACGTTCGTATATCTCTTACAAAATGTGTTTTTTTTAATGCGTTATGTTAAGTTAACACATAATCTGTAAAGGTAAAAACTTGTCAGTTTTGTCGTAGCACCTTCTTCGATTCATTCAACAATTAGTAATAAGCTAGAGTCAACTAAATATTATCACCACCACCACCTCCACAACAACAGCCTGTTAAGGCCGTTCCCTGACCCAGCATCGTCAAATTGCTCATGTAAGATCATACTTTTCTAAGAAATGTTAAAAGTTAAAAATATGAAAAAAACATATGTTATATTTGATTATATCATCCTTAAAATGACAGCTTTCGTTACACGTTTCACGAAACTTCGCTCGATACAATTTAATTCCAAAGTAACCTCTAACTCAGACATTTAATCCAACTTTACTCCAGTTTATTATATCAAACAGTGTAAAACTAAATATAACTATCCATATTATATGCATACATTGACAGCTTTATAAATGCCATGTTTTTAGACGGTATTTGTATAGAAATTAAAACGCGCTAATTATTAACTAAATCGGGCGTTCTGAGCGTAGCGCTTTCTCTTCCACTCGTTGCACGAGTGACAGTGACGGCTGAGCTGGGTATAGGAACGGCCTTAACGGCCTACTGCACTGCTGGGCATAGGCCTCCTCTCATCACGAGAGGGTTTGGGCTATAGTCCCCACGAGGGCCCAGTGCGGATTGGGGACTTCACACACATACTTGAATCACGCTACATTTTAATAAAAATTTAATGATTAATTGTTGTCACCAAATGGACATGATCTTAATATTTATCCCAATCGGGTAAAAGTGGTATACTCGCAAGGAAAAATACCGATTTCACTAGAGAACGATTAAACTGCGTTTCTTAGATGATTTTTACGATAATGTGAAGAGTAATGCGGCCGTTGAAAGTTCAGGAAAAGTGCATTTTTGCATGGTATTTCCTAAGAAATAGCCTGACAGAACGGGCACGTTATCGTATGACACTGTCAAAGTGACAGTTTGAGGCTGGGTGCGCGGGCGCCGCGCGCGTGACGGTCGGCGCAGACGTGCTGCTATTGTTGCCCCCCGCAGATAATTAGTTAGGTGTTGGTTAGATGCCGTTACAGTATTTATATCTAACCGACTGCAACGATACTGCGAGTGTGACACGCAACCTTTTATCTCGTATGGGAGAGAAATGTAGGCCATTTTTTTAAGCTCGGTAAGTTCAACAAGACCATAGTACCGTAAAACCTTCAAATATAATGCAATGTACTTACAAAAATAATTATGCTCGTGCAGTCAATTTATTTAGCTACTTTCATATTATCATAACTAGCTTCTGCCCGCGACTACGTCCGCGTGGAATTCAGTATTAGCGTTCCCGCAGGAACTATGCGTTTTTCGGGATACAAAGTAACCTATCTGTTGACCAGTGTTATAAACTACCCACATGCAAAATTTTGTTGCAATCCGTCCAGTAGTAAATCCGGACATACACATACAGTTTTTTTTTTATCTTTATTTTGTGTTCAGTATCGTTTATATAGTCCCCTCGACTTTATAATATTAATATTATAAATGCAAAGAATGCTTGTTTATTTGTTACCTACGCTTTCACGTCTTAGCTAAAGAACCAATCGTCATGAAATTAAAATTAAAATAACTCTACCTATATTTATCGAAATAAAAAAGGGATGTTTGCTTCAGGAAGTACGATGGTGAATAAGTCAATTAAATATAAAGACATTTCTATATTATTGTACCTTATAATTTATTCCCACGACGAGAAATATATATAAGGCAAGATTCGATGATTACGTTAATTAGGTACATTATTACGAGCCATATTAATAAACTAACGTATTCTGTAAGTTCGCAAACAGCTTTGCCCTAAGGAATATGCAGAAAGAATTCCTTAACTACAACTTAAATACAATTGGCGGAAGTAAATTCTTTAGAAATGATGACTATAAATAGAGATGATCGCAGCAATTACGCTACGCTTAGTTATCGTATATGTAATATGTTAAACATTAGCCATACCGTAGCATGCGCATGCGAGGCAAAAGCCGGCCTAGTGAGTCTTGAAATTGCACACTGAGGGTTTCGTGTTCCTTCAGTAGCGCAACACTGTATTTAATTTACCCACAACCTTTAAACATTTTTCAACAACAAATATTAAATCGGACAATTTATCCATATGCCAAAGATAGTTGAAATAAATTATATTATTATTGGTATGTATGCTTAACTAGTTGATCCGGTGAAATTCGAACCCGAAAATTTATCACCCGAATTTCTTTCTGAACCTTCCCTGAATCACATTTTTTTTATATATATAGAAATATAAATAGATATAGGTAGATTTAGATATAGATACCTACCTAATCTATACTAAAAGAGAAAAGACTTTTCACCTCACTGGCTCGAAAGTGGTCGTTTTGCAGCTTGATATCCGAGCGCAAAAGTTGTTTTTATCCGCTAGCGTGGAAAGTATTTTTGAAATTCGAACGACGCATGACGCCACTGTCACAATAAAAAAACAACGATACGTTCTGAAACGCAATTCGTCGTGAGAGTTTTATAAAGGTTCAATTTACTTAATATCATCATTAATAAAATTATATTAATAATACAACGTTTCAGATGTATTTCATTATTTCAATATGTTTTATCACAAAAATACTTAAATATGTGTATATTTTAACTGTATTCAATGAATAATTGAATCTTGAAGTACGAGTAGGAGTGATTTGGAACGCAACCTCCGGAAACAACGCATACATAAAAAAAAAGTTTTAGATTGCTGGTTTTGTAATTTAGAAACGAAGTAATAAAGAAAATATGAGCGATCTAGAATCTAGATGAAGCGATCTAGATGAAGATACGAATTTAACTCCTCCAGAGTTAGCACAAACTGTACGTGACGCCGAACTAAGTCTTCTTCCCGAAAAATCGCGCGTGAGGTGAAAAATTTTGTGTTGCGCTCAGCAGCAAAGTCGTTTGCTGTCTCGTGCCTTGAAACCCTCGTTACACTCAGGATTCTATATTTGAACCACTCGCTTCGCTCGTGGTTCAACCCTAGAATCCTTCGTTCACTTGGGTCTCAATCACGCACTCACAGCAAACAACAACTTTGCAGCCTTGCATAACAATAGTACATTATTACAGAGGCCGCCAAGTAGCGCATTGCCGGACGAGTCAGTTAGAAGGCTGAGCGAAGCGAAGCCTTCTATTAGTACGAGTCCGGCAATCGCAATTGCGGCCGAGGTATATATAATGCTTTTCTCAAACAGCGAGGAAATACGTAAGGTCAGTCGGGGCAAGTGCGCCAGGATGGGGTAAGTGCGCCTAACATAAATATATCGAAACCTATAAATATTACTCAACTAGTAGTTGGCTGTTTACAAGGCATAGGGGCGAAATAAATTTAGGCGCACTTACCCCACATCAGTATTTACTACTTCCATGATCGTGGATGATTTGGCCATGGAAGTTGTACTCCATGGATTTGTCAGTTTCTAGAGGTGTCTCAAATAGCAAGCGAATTAAAAAAAATACACACGACAATAATGTTTTTGCTGGCCAAGGCCGGCAATGGACAGCCTCGCGTCTTCTTTTTTTGAAAGTAACACGAACATTTCCGAGCATGCTTGAGAAATAGTTATTTGTTATGCAAGGCTGCAAAGTTGTTGTTTGCTGTGAGTGCGTGATTGAGACCCGAGTGAACGAAGGATTCTAGGGAAATATAGAATCCTGAGTGTAACGAGGGTTTCAAGGCACGAGACAGCAAACGACTTTGCTGCTGAGCGCAACACAAAATTTTTCACCTCACGCGCGATTTTTCGGGAAGAAGACTTAGTTCGGCGTCACGTACAGTTTGTGCTAACTCTGGAGGAGTTAAATTCGTATCTTCATCGCTAGAATCGCTCATATTTTCTTTATTACTTCGTATAGGTATTCTAAATTACAAAACCAGCAATCTCAAACTTTTTTTTTATATGTTTTTTTTCCGGAGGTTGCGTTCCAAATCACTCCTACTCGTACTTCAAGATTCAATTATTCATTGAATACAGTTAAAATATACACATATTTAAGTATTTTTGTGATAAAACATAGTGAAATAATGAAATACATCTGAAACGGTGTATTATTAATATAATTTTATTAATGATGAAATTAAGTAAATTGAACCTTTATTTTAATAAAACTCTCACGGCGAATTGCGTTTCAGAACGTATCGTTGTTTTTTTATTGTGACAGTGGCGTCATGCGTCGTTCGAATTTCAAAATCACTTTCCACGCTAGCGGATAAAAACATCTTTTGCGCTCGGATATCAAGCTGCAAAACGACCACTTTCGAGCCAGTGAGGTGAAAATAACTATTTTTGTTTGTAATGAACAATTTCAAATGTACTGTCCTGATAAAAAAAACTTTCATGTTTATAAAACATCTGTATAGCATAGGATACTTTTATCCCGGGAATAATGCCTTATAGGGGTGGTGAAGAGTGTTCAGCACGAAATTTAACACTGATGATGTCGCGTCGCGGGCAACGCGCGGGCGGCTAGTACGCTATGTTACATTTTAATATTTTTATCTACACTTATCATAAACCCTCTATGATGCGTTCAAAAACCGCAAATTATGACCAGCATTAAGATAAACTGTTTAGTTAGAACAGATTTTATTATCTGTGAAAATGTTCTAATGTGTATTAGACCATCAAATTCGATGGTCTAATAGCATTCAAATTTCGAACATCATCCAACAGCATATAATTTTTATATAATTTTTATGTACGTTTATGTAAATTTATCCTCTTTTGGAAGTATTTGTTATCTTCCTTGTATTTCTGTAGTTTCTTTCTGATATTGATGCACCTACTCATTTTTCTTTCTGTTTGACTTATGGTTGACTGGTAGAGAATGCCTTTAGGCATTAAGTCCGCCAATTGTATACATTTTGTATGTGCAATGAAGTTTAAATAAATAAAACAGCAATGCCTGCCTATATTCTTCAGTCAGACAGAGCGAAAGTTTGTTCCAGATTCAAATGTCGGCTCTATTTAGTCTATGCTTTTTAAAAATCGAATGTGAGACACTGACGTATTCGAATTGCCGCCATTGTTGACAGATTTTGAAGCATCTTAGAGGATTTATAAAATGAGTGTAGATAAAGTTGTGTATGCAACTGTACATAATTAGGCCTTAAAACACTCGTGCAATATTATTATGATACTCGCCTGGCGGCTCGTTTCATAAAACCCGACTCGTGTTTTACGGACCTTCATTATGTAGCAGTTACATAAACTACTATTATAGTGTCAGGGGACAGTGGACGACAGTTTTTGGCAATTTACCTTGTTAAAATTTACGCATTCCTGAGTAAATAAGGACTGGATTTTTGGAGCATACTCCCCACAAGTGCATTGCGTGCTTGATTGACTCGATCAGTAACTTTAATGACATTTGATATGAAATTATAAATAAAAGTTGGGAGTTGGGAGGTATCTTCGCTGTGGCCGCGGTGCGATTATGAAACAGGTACTGGTACCTAAGAGCGCCAGGCTCAGCCGGATGTCGGTTGCTGTAGGTAAGTAGGTACCTATTTGCATCCATTCACAGTAGGTACCAACTATCGTATTTGACTTGCGGCTTACGTCATTGGAAGAAACTTAAGGTATTACCGAGTAATGGATTAAGCTGAATTCTTACTGTGAATCATCTAATTAAACACGAACCCGATGGCAAGTTTTTTTTGCAGCGACATGTTTGCGGTGAAGTTCTTTCGCACCATGATGCCAGCAGGTCAATGCTTTGTGTACTTGAGGTACCTTTTTGGCACGTCGGTTTTTTGGCGAGATGTATTCATTGGGGAGTTATTCTTCGCGGGGCAAGGTAGGCAGGTACTTTTACTACACAGAACCATTAGGACGCAGACTAGACAGGACTAAGACAGGCATTTAACAGGGTTTAAATAATGAGATTTTGAGTGCGTTACCAACAATAAGGCCCAAGATGTATATAATGCCTCTATAGCAGTAACTTCACCGGCTGCCTTACCACCTTACCGGAGAACTACAGTGCGAGCTTTTCTGTTTTGCGGTAGGGTATCGAGCTATCCGGCACTAGGTCCTACCTATAGCGTATTCGGAAGAAAGATAAAATTCATTGAATAATTTCAAAATCCAAAAGATTGATCACGATGATGATATTAGCGATGTTATGTAAGTACCTAATAACCACATTACGTTAATTAATGAATTCGATGATAGGTAATTAAACTTCCGCACAAATGAATAGCATACATATAAGTTAAATAATTTCCAACGAAAAATGATTGCTAATGCGTGATTATTAATAGTAACTGAAGGTAAGTCGGGGCCAGTAGGTAAACAAAATCCGCGGGGCGGGTCACGAGCGCGGTGACTCACGGCACCTCACGGCATAAGGAAGATCAGGAGCCGTGGCGTCATCCGCCCGCCGCATCGCACTCACGTTTTGCCGCTTACTACAGCCACTTACAATACAAATAATCTATTAACAACCTTCATTTATCAACTTTTAACTCGGATACCAGTTGCCGTTTGCCTACTTTTTCACTTTCAATCACATACTTTTATTATTCCCACGTAATATCACTGTTACTTTTGTCAACCTTCTTTTTATTTGACATTATTATTTTATTTTTGAATTTTCAAGCCTTCCTATTTAATTCAGGTTTTGCTGGTTTTGCTCTACCTGCCTGCTATTCGAACTAATCTTCGAGTCTCGTGTCCACGGGTCACAAGGGTTTGGTGATCCGGTTCGTGCACCTTACGGAGAATATCGCTTGGTTGAAAAGAAACAATTTCAAGTTCTGTTGCATTTTTTGCTACGAGACGCGTAACGGATGGCACTTAGCACAGAAAGATTCAGCCGTGGAACAACGCGGAAGTTTATCGCTTTGTGTGATATCATCGTTTGATTAAACCAATACAAATATTATCATAATAGAAAAATCGAGTAGTATTAAGAACCTGTAGCAAGTAAATGGAAAATAAGTATGTATAAAACAAAAAAAGCAGTATTATGCATATAGGTATATTAATATACGTATTCATGCAAGGACGAATAAAAAATATCCGAGGTTAAAATGAAAGGATGCGAGTGGTCCAGGATCGGTCTGAATTGCGAACCTTTGGGGAGGTCTGTGTCCAGCAATGGACGTCTTTCGACCGACATGCACGACACAGTAGTGCTCTGGTGTGCCTTTTTTATTATGGAAATATCCTGGATATTTAGTAAGGCTATCAGGATTAAAGGCATTCGTGCATTATTAGTCACCTCACCCTTGCGCCAAAGAGGATACCAAAAAACATGGCGTGACTAATACCTGAAGTCAATGGGGCCAGTGGCCAACATCCCATACAGATAAAATCAATTGAAACACAAAGACACTGAAAATAGTAATTGTGTATCTGCAAAGATATGCCTACAAATTCCCGAGTTATTTACAAAAACTTAACGAGATAATATGTTCCAGAGTTCCTATTTAGGTAGGTACGCATAGTTAATAGCCGTTTTGTAACTAAGTGAACTCATATTTTACGCATAGCGCAAGCTCGAATATCATAATATTTTTACATCGGTAAGTATAGCCTGACTCCAAATTGAGAAAGTAAACTAGGTCGCTTCATTGAGAGCGTTTATCAGTCATATCGTGAGCATGCCCGAATCCACATAGCCGACCTAGACATTGATTCGGAAAATATATTATCATCCCACATTATTCTGTCCATTATAAACTCATTAGCGTAGCGAGCAACGGCACTCGGCCGGCGCCAAATTACCAACATTATCAATTTATATGCCCGTGCACAAACAAAAAAGTAGATGGCCGGTTCCCGTTAACAAATTCGTATTGTGCAATGTAGGAGAAAAATTGTAACTCATGTTTGGGTACGTGGTTTTTGTGGTAGGGTTTAATACCGCTATGCTCCAAGATGTGTGTTCGCCTAAATGCTTTCACTGACTGTCCCCGTGCATCAGTTATGCGGCGCGCACTCGTTTTTTTTTTTTCATGTGATTGGTAGGCAAACGAGCAGGCCACCTGATGGTAAGGTGACTGCGCTCCATGGACACCGAAATCTTATAATTTCTTATTGAGAAATCATAAGATATCTAATGCGCTGCTTACCCTGAGGCCTAAGATGCCTCTGTGTCAGTAATTTCAGTGGCTGCATTAACTCTTACCAGAACACAACAGTGTAAGCACTGTTGTCGCGTAGGACATCGCTCCATGGCGGTTATTGCTTTAGCAGGACAATTATGACTTGTCTGGAACACGCTTTGATGACATCTGGAAGCAACCACCAAGTAAAGTCCTTGATGTGATGCGATGTGATGTCTACTCTGGATAATAAAGGAGACTAGATAATAAATGGAGAATAAAGGTATTCCAGTTATTTTATGGTTATTAGTTAGTTGTTTCTTTTATACACGGATGTTAAATCATTAAAATTACGGTGTTACGGATAATTTCTAATGATTACTAGCCATTTTCTTAGGTCTTTTGATTGAACAGCAGTAACCGGCCACCCAGGTTTACATCTGTAATGATATATGATACATATTTATGTATTTGCTAGTAGGGTCTGGTGCTAGGTCCATCCGGGGAGGTACCACCGCCTTTCCCTGCTAACCTGCCGCCAAATAGCAGTACTCGCACTGTTGTGTTCCGGGAGGGGGTTAAGGCAGCCTGTGAAATTTCTGGCACAGAGGCATTTCATCTTAGGCCTCAGGGTAGGCAACGAATTCGAGATCTTATGATTTCTTAATGGGGGATCAAAGGATTTCGATGTCCATGGGCCGAAGTGACCACTTACCATCAGGTGGGCTGTGCGCTCGTTTGCCTATACCATCGACATAAAAAAACATTTTTTGCCGTCATGGTGCAAAGCATCTCCAATAGATACACAGATTTACTTAACTATCGTAAATTGTGCTTATCGTCAGCACGCGGTTATTTTATTTTTAATGTTCTTTTTTACAAAGCGTTTGGCGTACATTGGTTAATTATTTTAATAGTTTGTTAATTAACTGAAATCGTGCATGTCTAATGATATAATGATAATATTTGAATAGAGGCAGATGATAAAGGTTACTTCCTTGATCGGCCGATGCCCAAAGACCGTTTCAAATATAGGCAATGAAAGCACGTTCAAATAGCTTTAATTTTGGATTTCATGCATGCATGCATTTTAAAGTATAGTGACTAGTTTATAGATAACTAGTTTTTATTGGTGACTTCGTATGCTCAAAACCATTAACTGTAAAATTCAGATTTTTCCTGTTCCTTAGTGCTCTCCTACACTTCCCAAGGGACCTTCATGCATATTTCAGCTCTCTGCGGCCAGTAGTGTCGGCTAAATACATGAAAAATAAATATTGATAAGTTTATATCCATAAACCTACACATACACACAGATCACTGAAAAACAGCATGACCACCGTATGAAAATGTAATTTATATCACTAAGCAGTATATTTAAATATTTAGGTAAGTTTTTCTAAGTTGTTTAGTTCCCAGAGTTCTGAGCAGGTATACCAATTAGATGATGTTTTTAACATCAATCGTAACTAACAAGTAGCTATCAAAGAACCGTGCTCACAGGGCTTAAAACTCTGACTAAATTATTGATATTGTGATGGTATCATGTACTAAGCTATTTTTTTTATACATTTCATATTTTAATGACTTTTCCCACTTGTCTTATTATAATCTGACGAAAAAAGCTAAAGTAAAGTAATTTTAAAATGGTCTAATTAATATAATTGAATATGTGTAAAACAAAACTCTGTTTCAAAATCTATACGTAGAAACACAGCCGTAGTATAGTGAAGATTGTCAGAATAGAGACAAAATATTTGATTAAAATCTATTCTCACAGTTGACCAAACCGGTAGCAGCGAATTGAGTATCTATGTATTCATTACTTAAATACATGATTCAATCAAATTAATCAAATGTAGTAGATAAAATAAAACGTAGGTAGGTAATCAGATGAGGTATCGCCGCGTCGCGCCATTCGATAGGCAAATGATCGGCCTTCGCAAGGACGCGAACGCGGCCATAAGTGGTCGTTAACAACATTTTCAATTCATTGAAACTCACACGCGTGAACGTAGTAATATTACAAGTTTGTTCGTGACGATCCGGCCAATAAGTCTTAGTAGCGAATTATTTACGCATTTGAGTTGCTTGCCTGATGAAGCGATACTATATCATCCTGCAATTATTGTACGTGATGGATAATGATCACTTTTGTAAAGTTAATACTAATAGCTAAATAATAATACTTAGGCGTTAATACGAAGGCGAGTAAATAAACTCCGCCTGTTAGCCTGGGTCAACCATTGAACTTTTATTTGGTAGTTAGACTCAAGCATTACCTCTAATGTCATTCAAGAGAACGAGAAAATTAAAAAAGTTCACGAATTAATGTTCCATCTTTTAAATTGAAAAAAACTGACTATAATTATATGGCAATCCACCAGATTATTTCCCTGATTGTAAGCGAACATGCATACAAACTGATAAAAAAATCCTCAATATGGAAAGAATCCATAGGGATTTTCATAGCGCACAATGCACAATACTAAGAAATAATCACCTAAAGAAGTAAAATAGGGTGTGCCAGCAGAGCTAGTGTATCTCTCAAATCAAAACTTGAAAAAGTGTGTCCTGAATACAATAAAACTATTATAATATAACGTAGTTTTAAGATTTTATAGTCAAATGAGTTTTATACATATAGATACATGCATCCTACTTACATACTTATGTATAAATTGTGAGAGTATCAGTACCTTTTATGAAATCACATGTGTTAAATCTAGTTTTGATTGAAAGAGACCCTTGGTACATGACATCAATTTTCAGTGCCGTCGGCGCTGAGTCGGAATAGTTATTTGTGCAACTAGAGAGCAAAATTGTTTTTTGCTTCGAGTGCCATGTTTGAGTCATGAGCTAGCGAAAGATTCTATAGTTGAATCACGAGCGTCTAGCGAGTGATTCTAATTTAGAATCTTGAGCTTAGCGAAGGACTCAAAAGCACGAGAAGTAAAATAAATTGCTCTCGAGTAGCACATACAATTTTTCACCTCAGTAGCGAGAACACATAAAAGGTACTCGCAAAGAATACTTACATCACGAAAAATATGAAATAACATTTCTTCTTCACTCCTTTCACTCAAATTATTAGTTAAATTTCATGTTTTAAAAGAATTACTTTAAAGTTAGCTGTCGAAAATTAAGAAGAACGACATGATTTGACATGAAAGAATGGCGGCAATTTTCTAAACGTATGTTCGGAAACTAGTACAATGATACATTTCGAATTTATTCGGTAATATTTGAAAACTTTAAGTTTACTTTAAATTAAAACTTTAGTTTAAAATGATTACAAATAACATAATTATATAAAATATAAGTCATTTTAAAAATTGCATGATTATCAGAAGGTAAAATCAACGTATAATTTTAATGCCTAAAAATACACGGCGGTACTGATGCATTGCGCGTATCCGAACGTTTCTACCTAGATGCCGCAGTATGAAACGACACCATTCCCAGTTATCAAACTTGAAAAAAAAGTAAAAGCGCGGGAACGATTTCACTACATTTAAGAATTTTTTTATTCGTTTTGTTTTTAAGTAGGTACTTTTATTTGTTTATTCTTCGTATATTACTAAATAATTTTGATCTAGAATAGTAAATTGATCACATTAAACTAAAACATGACACTGTGGCTGCATGGCTTAGGCCTTTGCCTTTGCCTGATGGGATTGCCTGATGGGACAAATGGACTAAAAAAAAACAAATTAAAAAAATACTTTGTTTCACTCAGTGAAACAAACACGATTTTGCTCACTGATTTCTGACAGCAAAGTCTACTTGTTCGAGCTGCTGAGGTGAAAAATTAATTTAATCTACTGGCAATATTCCGAGAGCTCGTTCCGAGGTTCAGAGTGCGCGGAGATAAGTCAAGTGGCGTATATGTGGCCTCCCTTCCGCGCACCCGCGCGCCCTCGAGTGACTTTATGGGCTTGAGGTGATGTCGATTCACTCTTTTGAATGGGCTTATGAAGTATTATTTATCTAAGTCTACTTATGAACATATTCCATTCCTTTGCCGTTAACTTCTATCCTACGTTTGGTGCTATTGGTCATAGTTGTCTTCGACATGTTCTCATATGTAATCCAATTGGATTACATATGGATTGGATTATATATGAAGTATATTAGCAGAATTTTCCAATACAGCATGATTAAAAAAATACAATGCATTGTAGCTCAATTTAGCTAAGGCGTTTTTTTACTTTACTAGTTGAGGTTTTGCTTCAGTAATTTAAACTCCACAAACATTAATATTGTACAAAACAGCAATTCATTTCAGTCAGTCAGCGAGAACAATAATAAAAGTTGCTATTCCCGGCAGCTAGCGACGGGAAGACGTAACATATCAGATAGTTGTGACATAAAGAAAATTAGTTTTCGTCGGCTCCTTTGTCCGTTTAGTTTCCTTCTATATGTTCATCGGCTACATCTTAGTAAAAGGTAGATAACACGGATGTTTAATCAAAATTGCACAGAAAAACGTGAGTCCGTGTTTATGTTAACGAGGTAACGTTCAATTGTAATGATCGCTGTATTACCTACAGACTAACGCAGATACTCTTCCTGCTGCGGCAGGACTGCTCAGTAGGCACAAGATTTATGTAGCCGTCAGGAGACGATTGATTAAAACTCAGCGCAGATAGCGAAAAAGTATTATATATTCACGGTTCAGGTACTCGCAAAAATGACCCAATGTTTAGTAAGTATTCATATTACCTTAATATATAAAGATAAAGATATTTATACTAACTAATAATAAGGCTGTAGAAGTCAGTAACCGTATGTATGTATGTATCTCCGGGTTTAACTCAATAACCACAGGTCAGGTTGTCACAAAATTTGGTAGGTATGGGGATAGATTGCAACCCGGGTTATACAAAATATAGGCTACTTTTATCCTGGAAAACGCATAGTTCTCGCAGGAATGCTATAAACGAATTCCACGCGGACGAAATCGCGAGCAGAAGCTAGTTAATAATAAGATAACTTTCTTAAATTGTCATTATACGTATATCAGAATCGTGACGGGGTTAATGTGGAGTGAATAAATAGTAAATTAGGCTTACTTGATGGGTGCTTTAAGTTACTGGAGACAAATAGAACGTCGTAGAAAATCGTACCTACCATCTCAATTACCTACAGGCAAAACAATAAACAGGTTGATAAATGACCTCGTTAGTGTAACAGTTATAGAAGTGCTGCATGTTTTTAATTTCGAGGTCACGATTATAACTCTCTCCGGTCCATCTCATATGTAAGAGCACGAGATAAGTAGGTTTTTTGCGTGTTGTATTTGAAATACAAGTAAGTAATTAGATAGTTGTGTTGATGTCGCTCAAAGACGTGAGGATTTTGATGTGAATACTCATTAAATTATTTCAAAGCTTGCTGGCTCGACTTTCAAAGTCAACATTGTCGCCATTGTAGTGCGACGGCAGAAGGATGAATATATAAAAGCCTGGGTCAAAGCTCCGCGGTCTTCGGTTGTTCTCGCACCTTCACCTAAAATATTGATAAATGTCACTTTTGCAATAATGTTGCAATTTTATCTTCAGAAGCAATGTAAAGAACGTAACAAGCTACGCATCTACAAGGGTTATGTTATGAATGATCCACATAAAGGTTTTTTCGCATTGCTAATGCGTATCATGTGACTCAGGGTGTGACGTTCTCACAAAGGCATTCTCTGGAAAGAGTTATTAAGTTGTTATGATAATGTCACCGTGAGATAGCATTACGAGTATGTATAAAATGTGCAGGTGACGGACGGCAGTTGGGGTAACATTTTACTTGGCTTTTTCCGTTGCGAGTTCAATTAGTCGGTTAATTTGGAGTAATAACGTCGGCCCAGAAACATAACCTACTTGAAGACATGCAAGAGCACGTATAACTGTTTTGGTGTATCGAAAGAGTGGCGCGGGCTCGGCGGCGCTGGGTCCGCGAAGAAGGCCGCGCGGCGACCTTCCAACTGGTGGGCGCCGATCATTGACCGAGGCGCCGGCTGCCTTCTCGCTGCGTCATTTGGTATACCTTCTTTTCCTGCTAAGTATTAGGATTCCTCCTTACTGACGCGAGTCATTATGACGGTGGACTAATTATAATTTAGTTGGGGAGGCATTTTGTATTATTGCTCTCTGTAAATTCGTACGGTAATACAGAGAAAACGGTATTTTATTTTACAAGTAGCAATCCCATAATTACGCGTATATTAGGTGTAGTTGGCCCTTTAGATTGCGGCGTGGACCCTCTGTGGATCCAAATTATATACAATTAGATGAACGGGTTCACTCGGTTCTCACTCGCGCTCGCTTAGTAGCTCAGCAGTTGCCTAACTTACCCATCATCTTAGACATCACACTTCCAAAATATACGAAAACACCAATTTAAACCATGCTTTCATTCATTACAGAGCCTATCCAAATACGACTTCACACGCAATGTTTGGATAAATTCCGAGTTGGGTTATGTATGCCCGCCAGTGCGCCAGTCCATTGTTTATGAACCGACTTCAAAAACGGAAAGAGGTTCTATTATTTCTCATGTAGGTACGTTCGATACTTCCATCTTAAGTGGCCCGATGATGACGATTTTCTTTAATTTGTAGAAGTATACCTGAGCTGAAACTGTTCATATAAGTAGAATTTAGGAATTTGGGGACGGGGTAGGATTGTTTACTTTTGAATTGTCTCATGATTACGATACACCAGAGAGTGAGAATCCAATCCAAACACTGAGATAATTAAAGTACTTATCTGATAGCATTGAAAATCCTTAAACTTCTAGTGGGTTATCGTTTATAGCTAGCTAGCTCTCAACAGCTAATGAACATATATTACTCAAATAAAACTGGATTAACGCACAGTGTCTAGGGTTGCTTCTACACAAGGAACCCTTATAGTTTCGTTTCCGTCCGTCTGTCCGCCCGGAGTTTAGCTCGGGGATGTTTAGTTCGAGCTGATTCTAAAAAAGTGTAATTTGGCATGAAGATACCTACACATTAATCACTCCGAGAAAGTGGTAAAGTAATGTCTACAAAAGAAAAATGGGGATGTTGCTTCTTTTTCTCGCGTGTGGGGTGTCGTTGCATAAGGTCTTTGAAAGTACCTACATATTGTTGGTTTGTGTCAACCATTTTTCGATGAAAGAATCCGTTTGTGATATAAAGAACGTTAAAATGAAAAAAAAAAAAAACTTCAAGTGCTTCCCCCTTTCCGTCTAAATGTTTTTTTTTTGGACGGCAGAAAAAGTCACGGTAATATTATATGTATAGAAAAAAAAACATAGGAAAATTATCACTATCACAGCTGTAGGTACAAGTTTACGAGTAATAGTCGACCAACTTATAAATGCTCTCCGAGAAGTAATAAATTAGTACTTACCTATAAATAGGGTACGTAGGTACCATTGAAAATCATGTCATGGGCAACTAACTACGCTACGGAACCCTAAATCGCGTGTGGCTCAACACGCAATTGTTGCTGGTTTTTTCAAGTTAAATAAAATTTTATGAAGCAAAACCGTGACTATACTGATTCACATACCCGGTTATCAAACTGTAATATTAGATATTTTATCGAACCTGATAGATGATATCATCGAATAAATTTACATGTTTCAAGAAATCCATGCGCTGCGTCTTAGCTTCGTTACCAGAATCGATACCTAGCAAGAGTTAGAGCCAAATTAATTAATTTGATACTAGCCGTTGCCCGTGACTGCGTAACGCGTACGTGCGTTTACGTAGGTGATAGATAAGATAATACTATACACCTAGGTAGATGGTTATAGTTATAGAAGTATTGAAAAACTGGTTTGACCCGTGGAAATAACGGCATAAAATGTTCCATGTTATTTCCAGGCTCTCAGGCTATCTCCATTCTAAATTTCATCACAGTCGGTTCAGCCGGTTTCACGTGAAGGACGGACAAACAAACAAACACACAATATTAGTTTTTCCGCGGATCAGATCACCTCGGGAACGGCTGCACCTTTGGATAAATTATTTATATTATTTTTTTGTTGTTTTTAACAGACTTCAAAAAGAAAGAGGTAAGGTAATTCATCTCAAAATATCTGAATTGGTCCTATTTTAATTTGATTTAGCTCTGTTGAAAGGATTCATGAGAGTAGCCGAAAAATAATTTATTATAAGATTTGCTCAAAAGAAAATATTTGAAAAAAAACTGAAAAATACATCTCACTATCTTCGTTTAATACCTACACCCGTGGAAAGCCAAAGGGTTGCAAGTTTAAAAAAAAACGATTACTGAAACAAAGCGAGCGTTTCTTAATTACATCGTAAAGCCACAAACATTAGATTAACATTTCTACTGTGCATTGTAATTATAATTAGTAGTCAGAACCACGCGCTGGCCCTCCAGAAATGGTCAGTGTAACTCGCCATTAACGTATTATAATAGTCGTGTATTAATTTGTAAAACAATTATTATTTCTTTCAATATTATTTATGACCAATCTCAAAGCCTCATATGTCACATTATATTAATTGACGACATATGTACGCATACCTTCGACAGTGTAAGAATAATAAATGGTTAATTGCGTGTTAAACGAGCGCACAGCCCACCTGTGGTAAGTAGTCACTGCGGCCCATGGACACCGAAATCCTATGATCTCCCATTAAGAAACCATAAGATCTCGAATGCGTTGCCTACCCTGAGGCCTAAGATGGAATGCCTCTGTGCCAGAAATTTCACCGGCTGCCTTAACCCCCTACCGGAACACAACAGTGCGAGCACTGCTATTTGGCAGCAGGTTAGTGGGGAAAGACGGTAGTATCACCCCGGATCGACCTAGCACCAGGCCCTAACACGAACAAAAAAAAACTAATATGGTTACCTTCTGCGAAGAAAAACACGATGAAGATCCGATTTTAGTTGTGATTAACTGTATCATTGAATAAGACTTGATAAATTGGAGGAAAAGATTATTTTTATATATTTATCATGGCTTGAAAAACCTATATAACCTACCAGTTTCTTAAGCGTTAAAAATCAAGAAGTTTGTTTTTGCATATAAAATCAGTTTCATAGGAAGATATACCTAGAGGTAATAATATAAAATATAATTGAAGGATGATTAATTGATGAACTAATAGTAAACCCTGCCTTTACGTTATTTTATTTATTACCTAGGTAATTGGTCTAAATCTTTATTATTTAGGTAATTGGTGTCGAGAATGTCGTTGGTTGCTGAACTAATATACCTACCTAAAGCTTTAGATTTTTACAAAGAAATTTCAAAGAGATTAGTCGACGTCACCAGGGATCGAAGAGCTGGCAGCTTCCAACGCTTGAGCATCGCAATACAACGGGGAAATGCTGCTAGCATCTTCGACCATGCCGCGGGGGCAGTTTTTAGATTTCGTTTATTTTTTATGTATTTTTAAGTATTTTAGTTATTTTTAAGTTGTTTGAATAAAATTAATGTTACTAGCAATAATAATTAAAGAACTTGCGATTTAAAGCTTATACCTACCTAAATATATTTTACCCTATATGCATTCCATATTTATCACCGCCCCGTCCGCGTCCGTATCTTGCGTGTATCGCATGCATCGCGTTATCCCAATCATTAAAATAGTTCGTATCTTAAGTACGTGTGAGATCTTTCGTATCGTACAGATCCATCCCGTTATGTTGGCTATTGACACGTTTTCATTAGTACCTATCATTAACGAGACAAGGAACGCGTGAGTTTGCTTTGACACTCGGCCGCTCCGCTAGTGTGACTCAGGATTCGCATGACTGTCCATTGCTGTGCCTACTAAACCCATACAATCGACCTCCAATATTATTGGGAACAATATAAGTGTATTTGTGACAATAATTAACGGTATTAGCGCTTTTTTCTTGTCTTTTGTACGGCTATTTGTGATAATTTGATGATCGGCGGGTCGGCGGACACGTGTCGCGGTCGTGCCTATTGCTCTGCGTGTTTGCACAACGAGTGTAACGCCCTTTGTGTTCCTTGTTTTGTTACAAAATATTGAACACCGTTTTATTTAACACCAACCCACAAATTACATTGACACGTGACGCCACAAGAGCAGTTTTAGATAGAGTAGAAGAGCTATTTCGTAACTCGTGAATGGAATGAAACAATGGAAAACGTTTGGCTGGATATTTTTACGTCATAATTTAGACTACGTACGCACAATTACGTTCAATAGTTCCGGAGACGATGGCAAACATTTCCTTCGAGTTGAGAGATACCTATGTAAAGTATCGATAACGAATACCTATGTGAGAACGTAATTACCCAGCACGTGTTTAATTTGTCAACAAGCTAATGGTGATGGCTGAGCGACGACACGCTACGAAGATGTTTACCAGTTTGGTGGGTTCTGCAGGCCGCGGCGCGAGGGGCTGCGCCCGCGCCTTGCACAAATCTACGCGATGGATGCGCCAAACCGGGAATGCCAATGAACTTGGGACGGCTATTGACAGGTATTGCGTTAAGACAAATAGACGAACCGGCGGCTGAGACAGAGCCCCGTTCACTTGACCTGCCTTCCTCCTACATGTGTACCTATAGGTTCGTACAACCGCCAGCCTCCTGAGAACTTCCATGTAAATAGTCACCGAGTAAATAAGGAATTCTTGTAAGCAATTTTAAGTGCCCAATAGTTAACTGTAGTTGCGTGTTGTTTTAGCGTTTCATTAAGTTACAGGAAGTGTAACGAAAAGTCAGAAGTTAGAGCCTAGGGGGCCATTACTGGGCGCATTAACTTTACGGGGCGAGAATGTGTGTTTGTGCTTCCTCTACAACTTTTGATTTGATGCGATATTGTTGTTAGTCAGCTTGAGTAAAATGTATGAATTTGGTACCATTACGTTTAATGGCATTTAAACAGTTAATTTAATTTGTAGGTTATATGTATACAATAGGTACTTGTCAGGAAGTACCGGTTAAGGAGTACGAGAGCCCCCGCTACTCGGCCGCCGCCGAGTCGCCAAACTTTGCTCGTTGAGGATAACACTGGATGAGAGTGTTTGCTTTCTACTTATTTCCATATTTTTTGCGATTTAGTAAGTGGGTATCAGTGAGCGAGGTGGGCGAACAAATAGTGTGTTCCGTAATCGAAGATGAATAATTCACTAAGTAGGGAAGTAATATACGGCATTCCATTAACGGAATAGTCTTAACACATTTACCCGTCCCAAATAAACCATGTTTTGTAAAATATACTCAATTTAGCTCTTGTTAGCAACCAAGTCCTGGAATAAAACCTATCAATACAATATACGTATATCACATAGTATACATACTTTTCATGTTTCATGTTTCGATGGTAATGGAAGCACTACCGTGCTTGCCAGAGGAAGGTCGCTCGCATACTGCGCCGGAGGAATAAGTGGGACTCATCAGCGCAGTTGCGCGATGATTATTAATTTTGACGTGGTAATGAACCCGGCGGTTTGTCGTCATAAATCAGGCCCAGCTTTGAACGATGCCCGGATTATGAGCTATAGGCTCGCTGGCTGGCATCCGTCTCCATTAACGCAGTGCGAGTTCTCGTTGCATTGCATTAGCTTATGCTATTTTCAGTATCTAATTAGAAACACATCGGAATGTTATCGGCTCCTCAGAGAGTTCAGCTTTAGCTTTTGAATTGAATTATACAAATCAAGTATAACCGCATGGCGATGTAGGGGTTTGCGGTACTTTGCGCATTGTCCGCGCCGGTTTGGAGAATCCTCGCGCACTCGCGAGGTGGAATGCGAATTGTGCGGCTCACGTCGGTGCGGTTCGTAGCAAACTAGCTTTTAAATAGCGTTGACTTAACTTCATCGCACTCTTTTTCTTTTATCACAATGTATCTATAAAATACTCGCTAACCACTGTTGTATTGTCCGCGCGTAGTCTCCTGCATGGCACGCTAAAAATAAAGTCTATATAATAACTAACTATCACTTGCACCCTCCTGCTTATATGAACGCTCACGTCTTCTATAGGTGCGGATGATTACTTGGCCTTAGATAATCCACATTCCGCTTGCTCGTTTGTCATCGCGTCACATTATAATATATAATGCATACCTACCTATATTTATGCAATAAATAAGCCAGACATCGCAAATGGGAAATCTATTTCCAGCAAGGCTATTAAATTTAAACGGCTTTCTTGCATTCTGCTGTTTATGGAAATAAAAAATCTCCTTGGTTTCAACGAAGTACAAAACGAAACAATACAAAATTATAGACAGTCTTCAAAATAATCTTAGTCTGCCGAGGTAAACTACCCATACAACTGGTGAGCGCAGCACCGCCTGCACCTGCCCGAGGCGGACAATCTTTAAGTTGACGATTTGAAGGAGGCCAATTATTTGCGAACGGTTCTACCAAGCACATACCTAGGTATTTGTCGTCTGACTAATTTCGCAGTATTTTTACTCAATTTTGACATGACTAAACTCAAGTTACAATTAAATATGAGCTTAAAAATAAAAATTTATCTTCAATCCCAGCTATGTAAATCGATTTTAAATTCCAATCAGCAAAAACGAGCGTCACGCTTCACTAACCGTTTATCTATGAAGTCATCATCTAAATCTCCGGATAACTAGTGTAATTTGTATACTGTTCCCGTTCTTTGTTCTAGATATGTTTAGTGAAATTTTTGCTTCAGAACAATTTTCAGGCTGCTATTAATGCAGAATCCATACTAATTCAGACTATTATAAATGCGAAAGTAACTCTGTATGTCTGTACGTCTGTCTGTCTGTTACATCTTCACGTCTAAACAGCTGGACCGATTTACATGAAATTAGTCATGGAGGTAGTTGGAATCCCGGGATTCTTTATATCCCGGAAAAGCGCATAGCTTCCGCGAGAACGAGACGACCGAATTCGACGCGGGTGAAGTGGCCGGTAGAAGCAGGTATTAAAAATGCGGAAAAAAACTCCGTCGGTTTATTCCGCTTTTTTGCTAAACCATGGCTGAACGGGTTTCTATGAAATTTGGAATGATTATGGTAAAGAGTACAGGGAAGTTTATAGGCTAACTCTATCCCGGAATAATGCATAGTTCCAGCGGAAACGCTTCAGCCGCATTGCACTGCAAAATATACGTTCTTACGAATAAGTGCTAGTATGTTTTTTCATAAGTATATTTTTGTTGACTTGCTTAATCCACTCAGGGCTATGTGGCTTGACAGGCGGCGGTTAGTGTTTTCGTTAAATCAATTCGTTGAACTTCGATGATGACTAAAAGCATGTGAGAAGCGGAAGTCCAAACCATTACCAAATGTGGTTTCAAGTAAAAGAACGGTTGTTTTGATATCGACTTCGTTTGAAGAGGCCTAATGAGTTTTAAGAAATAATTTGTATTAATTTTCATTTTAATAATTTAAATTTTGTTTTAATTTATTTATTTAAATTATTGAAAAATAGAATAGGTTAGCTTAGACAATGTATATTTTTTAGCCAATGGATCTTGTGTCTGATAAATAAATTATTATATTATATAAAAAATGAACAATTAAGAGGGTTTATCCCGAAAGTTGGCAACGTTGCATATAGCTGTCAAATGTTTCGCTGTTTTTATTAATTTCTCAATATTACTGAATTAAAAAAGAACTTATCATTCTATGGTTGTCGCGTCTCGTTTTATAATTGTTGGTTAGGCATTCAAATGATAGGATTACATTAAAATCCATGGAAAATGCGATGGAAACATTTCAAAAGATTGCTTCCATAATCCTAAAAATTTCGTGTTCCTATGATAATTGTTGCAATCTATACATAATGTTGTATTTAACCATAGAGCGATAATTCATGTTTTCATTCAGTAATATTCAGAAATTAATGAAAATAGCGAAATGTTTGACAGCTATTTGCAACTTTGCCAACTTTCGGAGTAAACCCTCTTAATGTTGAGTTTGCGTAACGATTCGTGTTTCACTATAAACGCGTCCCTACAGTTATCTGCTGATGTTATACTTAACAAAAAAAATATATAAGTAGCTTTATTTATGAAAAAACAATAACTATTAAATAACAGATACCTACAATTAAAACTAGCTACCTACTTAACATAATTAATAATAATGATATTAAATAAACTAATAACAATAATAAATTAACTTAATCTGAAATAAAATATCGATAATTAAGAAAATACCGATCTATCCATGTCGATTAATGCAAATTAATTGCCTATTTAGGAACTTACGTACTTATAGCAGGGCTTTACTGTGTTGTTTGTTACGTGCGCCGGGACTTGCGCGGCTGCGGTCGTATATAATGGCAGGATTAAAAAGTCCGGGAGTCAACGAGATAACTTCGCGGAGCCCACCTGGATTCAAAGTACTTACGAAGTTGTGAAAATCGCTCGTAATTCATTCGTGGCTCACAAACAAACATGTAGGATGCAAATGCAGAGCCGGCGCTCTCCAATAAGAGACCACCGACCAATTCCCAGCTTCCGTCTAGACGGAGATTATGTTAAATGGAATAAACTTATTCGTTTTTCAATTTCTTTATCGCTATAGCAAATTTGCGTAGCTCGCTTTGATATGAAACCTCGTGTTTTGTTACGCGATTTATGTGTTTCGCCTCGCGCAGCGCATTGCTGGCATACTTTATTTACTCATCGGCTGGAATATTTAAACTTAACTGCTTCAGCATAAACTGAAAACTCGAAAGGGAAACACAATTTGAGTTATTGTGGTTATTACTTATATTCTAAAAATTGCATTATGACAAAGGTTAAATACGTTAACTACACTAAACTCTACTGATATTTGAGCATTGGATGCAACAGATGGCCAGATTCGCCAATTTGCAATGAAAGCCAATATTACACACTGACAATATAAATGGTGGTCACCCAGAGACATGCCCTTCGAAAATATTTATAAAGGAAGCGCCTAATCTGGCCCGCAAATGTTTACTGCTTTCGAATCCCTCTAAATAGAAATTGCGGAAACTTAATATAAATCGTATAATCCATTCTTGTGTGGGGGACGTTTTGGGTGGATAAATCTCAATCGGGGGTGAGGAGGCCGGTGCAGCGGGCGGGGATCGCGGCTGCTCGGCCATCTGCCGCGGCAAAATCGATATCATTATTTAGCAGCCGAGCGATATTACTCACGTGGCCGCGGCCGCCGCTGACTCCGCAATCCGCATGCCACGGGCGGCGGGCTCTGCCGATGCCGGCCGCGCCGCGTCACCGAGCTTCATTAGTTCGGGGAGAGAAGTGGGTCGCCAATGCGCCAGGGGAGTCGATCCGCTTACGCTAAACACATCAATATCAAATTTCATGACACTTGGTAATGGCCATTGGTAGTGACCAATAGAATAGTAATCGGTATTGGCAGTGTCATGTCGCTTGTCATATATTTTTATCTGTAAAGAAATACAGCTTGAGCAAGAATTCAGCAGACCTGTCAATGAGGGCGCTAAATCTGCGTTTCATGTAGCACCACTGCAACACGAATTGCAATGTCAACATTTGTAAAGGTGAGTCTGTGCGAGTTCTTAAGTACTTATTTAGACTAAAAAGACTTATTTAGGTGTTCAATTTTATTTTATTTGCTCGCATTGGGATGGGTAGGTACTTACTTTTCTTAGGTTCCTTGTTGTCAGCTAAATATTTCGTTTTAATATTTAAAACGCAATATGGCGAAAGTCTGCTGCATTTCTGGTCAAGCATTACATATAATGTTTACGTTCTATTCTTTATATGTTTCATCTACTTATCTATTTATATGCAGTACAGGTAGGTGGAACTTATTTGATGAATATTTATCTACCTAAATACTTATAACAACCCGATCTAATCCTCCATGTTTCATCTCCATTACTTACTCAAAGGTTAGCTAGGAGAAATTCCTTGAATGGATAAGCTCACCTTTGTAGATATATCTCTGTATTACTGTAAATCATATTTTTGCGTTTTTTTTTGTACAAAAAGTGATACTGATTTATTAATTGTAAAATGTGCTGGTCTCAAATATTTATCCAAATCACAAAGTAGCTCAAAATAAATAATGAAGTTGGTTTGTTTGCCGTCCGAGGACGCAATTAATAGAAAAGGCAAGTAACTTCCTTCTCAAGCAAGCAAAAGTAACTTCTTTAGTACATAATGAATTTAGGCGAACGTTTCGTGCGGTAACAGTAGGTACCTAATAGGAATTACTGATCGTAAATAATTCCAATCACTTTGGCGAAGCAGGCGGAGTCCCGTAAAGTTCCCTGATTAACTTCTGGGAGGCGCCACGCCACGTGACGTGTTAGCGAAGCAGGCATGCGGCGACTAGGGCCGCAAACGACATTTCTGTTCTTTTATTTAGTTTCTAGTAGGTAATAAGTAGATCTAAAAATCCGAAGATTCGTTCTTATCTATTCTATACTAATCATGAACATGTAAAATAAGTCGCATCAATAAGTTAAAGAAATTAAGAAAGGACTTAATTAACTATAGGGACCTATGGATTATGGAAGATGTGTGTAAAAACGGTGTAAAGCATTGATGTTGTATTATCAATTCGAAGTCAGCCGTAGATCGTAATCAGTTTTTTGACGAGATAACGTCTTATAAATCGATGAACGCCGGCTGCGCTCATGAAAAAACATGACGCAATAGTAACGTTACGGTGCAAGCGAGAGCGTGGAACAAGCGATAGAAGGGCACGATCGGCCTAAGCGTGACGTTATCACGTAAAATTATCGTCCGTAAACCGACTTTATAGACAACCAATTTTTTTACTACAGTTTTCTAACATGTCTTAAAGGGAGACCAGTGTCACTGTGTACCATAGAGACTTTTGATCAGAGAACTAAAATCTTATAGGAGACAAATTGGAAATATGATCAAATTTAAGATACCTACGCTCATTATAAACATTTATTAATGGTGAAAACCGGCTTTGCTACTTCTTACATACAAACAACATTATTTGCTCATGCATGAATCACTAAAATAAATGTCTACCAGTTTAGCACCCGTGAATATCGATATCGAATTTGTTGACGTCAATAGTGAATGAATGGTGTGGTGTTGTTCGGCTGGTAAACGATTGCAAGAAGTGAGCGGGCCTCCAATTAAGCACGTACTTCCCAATCTGCGGCCGTGGAGTGATGACCGCGTGAGTCACGGGAGCGCTGCGCCGGCGCAGGCCTGCGCGCGCCTACATTCCACGCGAACGTTGCCTCCCGACCAACCACTGATGCAATATTCAACTTTACTGCGTCCTTGCAATGCCGTAATTCATTGTAACAACTTTAATAGCACCAGAGTCATTTTTATCATTTTCTACCCTGCAAGTCCTACGCCGGCCCTCAAGGCCACTTTGGCGCCCTTAATTACATACATGTACGAGACGTAAAGGAATGACGGATTATGATAAAATAGGTTGACTACCTACATTTATGACTCTAATTTAATATTTGCAGTGGTAGGTAGGTACATGACTGTATGTATGCCTGAAGCATATGTCGAGAAGCTTTGTTATGTATTGAGCGCAGAAACAAGAGTTATAAATCGAGTGGAGCACAATAACGTTATACTTACAAATAAAGTGGTGTGTGTCCCCGTCCATCACGTTGAGTGGTAAATTGGCGTCGTCGTCGCCGCATCGGTTCCGCGCGGCGCCCGCACAGCCTTGCGCCTACTGACCAATGTCTATGTCATTGCCTTTCGCGTCGCGCTCGCGGCGCGCATTCAGACAGCGTATACCGCGCACTGGGATTTTCGGCCAATGCCGATATTTACGTGGAATTATTTTTATAGTTAATTCTATCTGAAATACTGACACGCCAAGAGTAAAAATATTATATAAAAGTATTATATTAAAATTCGTTTCCCTGTGGTTACGTGTAGGTACCGTTATGTCTTGAAGGCAAATGATTCAACATTTACTTCCCAGGAAATAAGTATAATAAACTCATTAGAATATGGCACTCGGAACACAAAAACCGGTTCAGGAAAAAATTAATGCAACAACTGAACTACAAATGCTAGCTATAGTTAAATTTAATATAACTTAAATGTGCAATGCTAAGTGATGATGGATATTTATGTTGCATCAGGTTAGGCGAGGTGTAACAGTACGCGATTCTGTATTCTGTTAGAACGTCCTCCCAGCGGATGCCTGTTCCCTGCATGGGAGTAGCGATAGCTGATAACCCTCTGGCCTTGTATGATGACTTCGGTAAGATAAGAATTTCCCCGTTACTTTATTAAGATATGAATTGTCCGCTATAAGTTTATAGCGCGAGGAGCAACGCGAAACACAAGGTACGATGAATCGAGATAAAATAAGTCACATGATTTTTTAATGTACATTTTGCTCACAACGATGCTTTTGTATCTAATTTAGCAAAAAAACGGCAGGATGTGGAGTCGAAGGCGTGTCGAGTGGCGGCGGCGCGGCGCGGGGCGCGGGCTGCGCCGGCTGATTCCACCCGCGGGACGGCAGCCAGCCTGCTCCGCGCAGCCTCGCAGCCCTCGATACCGACTACACGCCACCTAAACCTTCAACTCAACCACTTGATAACATTGCAAACAATATTACATTCGAATTATGAAGCAATTAGAGCAAACATGATTTTTTTCTGAGACAGATGGAACAAAAGAGCCAACGTAGAATTTTTGCAATAGCTTTGTAATCAGAATCAGGCGTTGCGAGTGTCCGCGGCTGTCAGGCCGGACTAACCCGTCGCTCCAGGTCAGCGCTCCAGCCGGCTATTTATAGAGGTGCCCCTTAAACAGAGTAATTATTCATTGATTAGCACTCCGAGGAATAGGGAATTGCGCTTCTGATAGCCATCGCGCAAACGAGAATACTGGCGCCGCGCGCTGGCGCGCCTCCGCCGTCTAAACTCCGGCGATATTGATTATGATCATAACACTTGCTCATACAGAGTAAACAAAAGGTGGACAAAATTAAAAGTTGAAATCAGTTTTGAAGTAGCAATGTGTTTGAGGTTTCTCAAAGTTGCGAAAATTTCTGCATGGAAAATTCTCTTAGTTGCCGGAAAATTCTGAGAACTTTTTTGATATTTTGAGGATGTTCTGCTGCTTGTATAATGCTAATTTGAAGCCAAGCCATACTCGTATGTAATAGGAGTTTTTCTTTCAACAAACTGCATTTTGAAATGTCGCGTGTTATTTATTACTCACGTTGGTGCTGCGAATAGGACTTTAATTTCACGTTAAATTAGTAATTCGTTATACTTACACTTTACGCTTACGCTTACGCTCGCAGAACTGATAGGGCCTGATGGTGGATGATGACTAATGGTATCCGCATACAGTAAGCCGCTCAGGTGAGCCTCCAATAAGATGGAGTGATAACTTGGCGACCTCCGCCTCGCAGCAGAGGTTCGGGGGTTCGAATCCGGATCGCACCTCTGAGTTTGCTTATAAGCGAAAATCAATTTGAATTTACCACTGAGCTTTTCGATAAAAGAAAACATCGCGAGGAAACATGAACGCATCTGCTAAGTAATTCAAGGATGTGTGTGAAGTCCCCAATCCGCACTGAACCCGCGAAGGGACTATAATAGCTCTTGTGATGAGAGGAGGCCCGTGCACAGCAGTGGGACGTAAATAGGCTGTCGTGGTGGTGGTGATGGAACTGGTGGATAACCTTTTTTCGGTTCTCTTCGGCTATAATTCTTTTCGGCTATAATTTCCAAACATCTGTACGATGAGACGTAAGTCTCACTGTAGTCTTTGAAATTGATGCCAAAATTATACACATGCTAACAAATTTCGAGGAGTTCCCTCGTTTTGTCATGGATCCCATCATCAGAACTAAACCAAATTATTAAAAGAGTTCAAGTTGGAGGTACACCTTTCAATTATAAAAAGAATCATCGAAATCGGTTCACAATTGACGGAGATATGCGTGGTCATACATTAAAAAAAATACGCGTCGAATTGAGAACCGTCGGTTGAAAACGGGTCACTTTGTATAGGATTTTCCATACAAAGTGACCCGTTTTAATTACTTTTGAGTGTGCGAGTATATATGCATAATGCATAAGTCACATGATTTCGATGATATTTGATTAGGAAAATGAATTGGAGTTGAATATAGCCGTTATAAAACAACATGTATACTTATTTGAAATATTTAATTTATACATATAAACAACGGGAAAATGTGGAAAAACTGTACTGACTTTGTATTTAATTAGCAACATCAAATGTTCATGTCGCTGATATATCTATCTAAGAATATGATTGTGGGAACTCTTTCTTTTTGCGACTTCTTTTTCGTAAGTACTACTTTTAACCCAGTGTCAAATACGCAGATTTATTTTTAGAAGCACAGCTTGAAGCCCACTTTGAATTTTTTGTTACCTAAACAAGAGTTAGTAACTACAAACAATTAAAATTTAAACAGGATATTTATAAATAAACCCGAAATGGCCGAGATCTTACATCACCAACACTTGTCAAAGGCTGTTATTTTTCACTTGGGTTGTTAATTCCCGAGTTCCAAATTAACACTTAACCAAACTGATTCTTTGTATTTTCTTTAGTAAAATAACCGCAAAAGTGACAAATTATGAACGTAAGAAAAAGTAGGTAAAATAACTCTTATAAATACTATCTTTGTATGTAAAGCGAAAGTGAATTTTACGTGTAAGTGTAAGGACGTTACGCTTTCGTACTTGAACTATTGAACAGCAATCATGAACTGTTCATGAATTTTGGATGCACATTTTCAGGGGTACATAACATGATATCACGATAAATTGTACTTACACATAACCAAAGTCTCTCTTGCTTTGCATGTTCAACCACTTTTTTTAAAGTTAATTAGGATGAACACTAACCTGATATTTCCTTAGAATTTAATACTTAAGTTGAAAATATTTAAGATAGTTTACTTGCAACATTTAATGGTAATTGGTGGTTAACGCTGTGGATCGCTCATATGTTTATTTAGTTTTAAGATCTTAAGTAATCTACCTTGTAGCGATTGTTTGTTGACCTAAATAAATGGAAAAAAAGCCACTCGCTCTAAGGTTTTCAATTCTCCAAACTACAATATTTTTTAGAGTTATTAATTTGCCGTGCCGGTCACAAATAAATATTATATTGAGATCAGTGATTAATTCAGTCATATTTAAATATAACATTAATATCCAATATTAATACTGGCGTAACTAATATTGGGCCAAGCCTAGTTAATAGTTAAGCGAGCGTCCCGTTACTGACATTACCACAATAGACAAGATCCTGGTAACTAAGCACTAAGGCTAAAAGTGGACATAAACACTTATTTTTATTAGAAAGCGAACCGTCCTATTTGCGCAGTTTCTGACTATAGATTACCTTTTCTTCATTGTCGACCGTCTATTTTCCCATGGAATTCTGCATGGACTTTAATAACATATGCGGTTTAGTGCCCAGTCGGAGCAACCTATGTGGTCACCGCAATAAATGCTTCCTTCATGTTTACCAGCTTTTATTTATTTTAACTTTACTTGTTAGGATAAGTATTTATTGGTACAGTCGAGGACTCAAGCTGTAGAGCTACGGTTCAAAATTTAATTAGAATTTTTCGTCTGTGTCGCTCGTTTATACTTGATCCAAAGCGACTCAAGAGAGCTAGCTGTAAATAATTATTCATGCAATTGAAATTAAATTCCACCAAAAATAAATAATGTATTGGAGGGCAAAGTTTTTGTCCAACAATCTCGAGCATTTTAACGCATTCACTGCCACTTCTTTTTACGAACTTTCGCCAGGTACCACATCTGTCATTAAGGGAACATTGCAACGCACATGTGCGTTCGAGGCACTGCGGGAAAGTCAGCAAAACGCATATATGCGTTGGTGGCAGTGAATGCCTTATGTCCATTTAGATGAACCTGGAGGTACTTTATCAAACGGTCGTAACGGGTCAGTTTTACAGTTTTTCGTTAACTTTTCAGTATATACTATGATTTGTTGCTAATGTATATACGGGGTCAAGCAAATCGTTGTGACGATATTTTACCCAATATAATCAGCTATCAATTCTAAGCATGTTTTTAGGTTTTTTTTTAAGTGTTCCACAGATGGGCAAAGGCCTCCCCTCTTTTTCGCCACTCTCCTCTATTTTGTGCAAGCTCAATCTGAGTCAAATGCGTCCAAGTTGTCCCGCCATCTCCTTTTGGGTCTGCCTTTGCTCCGGCAGCCATCTCGTGGAATCCACTCTGTAGCTTTTTGGCCCACTGTTCCGGATGCATCCGCCTTACGTGATCAGCCCAGTATCTAATAATAATAAAAAATCTGTACTGAACAAAGCACATAATTTAGTTTTAGTCTAGTTGGTTTTCTTCATCTCCACTATCCAGAGATCGCTATTTAGCGATAAGACCGCCTGCTGTATGCCATACATTGATTAATTACGTTATTATGTCTGTATTGTTCCATGGATGTGTGGTGTTCAATAAAGTGTATTGTATTGTAAGTATAACTATTTAATTTATGAAGAAATTTAACGAAAACTTTTTAACATCAAAACGAGGGCGTGACTAACAGCACGGGTGATGAGCTTACATGAGACTTCTACTGGGGCCTCATTCATGTTCGTAGATTTGGATATGTCTCTCCTAATTATACATATTATATTATTGAGCTATTCGGGGAAATGTATCCTAATTCAATTTTGCGTCCCACTGCTGAGCACAGGCCTCCTCTCACCACGAGAGGGTTTGGGCTTTAGTCCCCACGCGGGCCCAGTCCGGATTGGGGACTTCACACACATCTCTGAATTACTTCGCAGATGCGTGCAGGTTTAATCACGATGTTTTCCTTCACCGAAAAAACTCTTTTGCTATAATATTCCATTTGAATCTGCGCTAAATAGGAAGATAATGTGTTAATTAGGGATATGGGATTTCCCGTTTTCCCGATTCCCATTTATATACCAACTCGAATGAGCTCTCTGGAAAATAAGATTTCCGCTCAAAAATTAGAGCAAACATTCGTATAGATACCCGTATTATGTAGCTTTAATAATAACAGACAGTAGCTTCAATAAGGCTTAGGTTCAGCAGATAGGTTCCACGGTGTTCTTAAGCGGTCTGTTTGCATGCGAATTGGTTTTCAGAAGCGAGACTCGAACACCTATCACGTTCTGCCGAGGTATCGGGTGAGCGATTCCCAGGCTTGACCGGTTTAATCGGGAAATTCGTGGAAGGTCTCGCCGCCTGCACCCGCCGCTTCTCACATTCACAAATGTGCACTTTTAAGGCTTATGCTTAAGGAAACTCACGCACTAATTGACTTTTTAACTTTGCAATTTTAAATTAAGTTTAATCGTTAAATCTTTATTTGCTTTTGCTTAATTACGCTCCTACGAAATACACGTGGGTGTGATCGGCCGGTGCCGTTGCGAGCTGATAGTTATTCAAAACATGTTTATTTAATGTCATAGACATTTCTGCAAACTGTATTGCTAATTGATTTATTAGTAGTCAGTGAGGACGGTGACCCTGTTTGCGCCTAATCATTTCACCGATTTAATCAAGTCTATAATTAAGATTACATATGTAAATATGCCCGAGATGTAGAGACCTATATGCGATACCGAAATGATATTTCTATTTCAAGAGCATACGACAATTTGATAATAATAGATGGGCCATAGTGTTGGGCCCGGAAAACGATGCAGTTCGGCGGGCGTTCGGTCTGGGGGTGGACAAAATCAATAGTCGCTACCTACGAATAGCTACCGCTACACAGCCGTGGAATCTGCACACATTGGGATTCTTTATTTGCCTCATACCCGATCCGCCGCAACCCGCACGTTCGCCGAAAATTGTCTTCAGAGCGCGGCGCCCGCCGCAGGTGGTGCTTAAGTAACACTTTATGATGATGATACCAAATTTACTCCACATATTTTATTTGTTCCCTGAAATATTACGTACATTTTAAGTAGGTAGTACTGTTTGTGAGAGTTGTGGTGTCGCAGCAGATTCGCGAACAGTGACAGCATTAATGGGCGTCCATAATGTTGAGCTAGATTTTTAGAGTGTGGACCAGGCCAGTAGGCAGCGTGGTTGTTGGCGAAATAAATGGAGCCACTTGGGCATGGACCTCTATTAGTGCTGCGTGCAGCCGACAAACTGAAGCGTACTCATACGGTCAACTATCAATCATATTTCCGCTACAGTTAAGTCCATAAAATGTGTGTCACATTGCGGATGCCAAGAAAATACCCTAATAATAAATTAGCATAGTAATGTTTGTAGCCGTTAGTTCAGGATTGAGACCGCTTTGATTAGTATAAAAACTAGTATATAGATGTCACTGGCCTTTAAAACGATGATCATACAAAGTGATAAACTCGAGCAAATAATTAAAAATCCTTATTAAATATCGATAAATTAAAAGATGTATAAATATTAATACCACATATTCATTAATAGCCATCTAATGAGCCATTAATATTATGAGATAATATGGAAAAAAAGCATGTAGGTACTCTGGTAGTAATATACACGGAAATAAAAAATGCGTCTGTTTGCTACACTACGAGTAGATTATGTACCTACCTATTATATTACCTATATTGGCTTTTTTGAACTTCCGTTCATCTATCTATCTCTATTTTTTGGATTTGTTTCCACCCCGAATAGGATAATAATTCGCTTCCGCCATCTTCCGCAATTGACAGCTCACGTCACGCATGACTGTTAGGCGGGACGGTTCTGTCTGTCTGTCTGTTTGTTAGAGTTAATCTCCGGAAATAATGAACCAATTTGAGTGCGGTTTTCAATGGTAGATAGAGATTCGGAGCTACATATATAAGCTATGTTTAATTAATATTGGTTATCAGAAGGAAAAGTTATCATCAATTTTCCACGCAGACGAAGTCGCGGGACACAACTAAATAATATTCTGGTGAAGCCTGGAGATACTGAAATAAGGCATATAAATAAATCCTCCACAACCTGCGCCTGTAGCTCGGTACCTGGGGGAGGCAATGCCCCCGAACTAGATTAGCGTGCACTAGTACTTGTCCACATCTTCACTTCATAATTATGTAGCAGTGGATCCTGGATACCTGAATATTGCAAAAAGTTTAAATGGGTGCATTCCTTATACACAGGGAAGAAAAACATACAACTTCGATGGACATATAAATTGCATAGGAAGAAGTGGTTTAATTTATACACCTACTACCATTTCACTATTCATACACACGGCACAGCACAAGAAAGATAAAATTATAATATAACTCTTTTTCGACACGTTATAAATTGATAGTGAAGAATTAATATATAACCTACATACGTATATAAGACATTATATATACACCCTGTTCGTGTTGATATGCGTTAATTTTAAGGGAAAATTCTTCAGGCCTAATTAAGTTAATTTCTCCAAGGAATCAAGGTGCTACTCGTCGTAGAAAGTTGAACTTTGGCACGTCGGTTCCTCGGCGAGTGTAGAGGCGCTACTAAGGTTTTCATGAAATTCCTACGGGAACGGGAAAAAACGGTACCTATACACCGCGTAACATTAATTATATTTAGCGCATACGCAAAAGCTCGCGACTTCCTATGCGCATAAACATTGACATGTAAACTACAATTTTTTCCGTGGGCATTTGGAAAAATCCTCTCTGAACACTAAGGGCCCTCCGCCACGGCGACTTTTTGTAGCGATGTACTCATAACGCTATCCTTTTTACTCTTTGATGTAAAAAACCGGCCAAGTGCGTGTCGGGCCACGCGCAAAATATAGGGTTCCGAAGTTGACGATGCCCACAGTACCTTTCTAAGACTTATTAGCATCTAGCTAGCCTGTGGTATGACGTGCCCGCCCCACGCCCCTGCCGCTCGAGAAAAATCATTGGTTTTTTAATCAATTCATAAGTTGATCGACTATGACTCGTAAGTTTGTACAGCCTACTTAGCTGTGATAGTTTTCCTTTCAACTACGTTATATATGCCACAACCGTGATTTTTTTCAGCCAGCCAAATACCACCATTTAGCTGGCAGGGGGGGGGGGACACGTGACCCTAACAAAAAATAGCACTTTAAAGCTTAATATTTCACAAACGCATCAATTAATCAAAAAATAGTTTCAACAAACCCACAATATTTTTTCAAGACCTATTCAACGATATGCCGCACCATGGGGTACGCAAGAAA
Source organism: Aethes cnicana (assembly GCA_963971205.1). Lineage (NCBI taxonomy): Eukaryota > Metazoa > Arthropoda > Insecta > Lepidoptera > Tortricidae > Aethes > Aethes cnicana. Next base: position 7,482,706 of record OZ020278.1, on the reverse strand, counting down.
AAAAAATTACATCCCCACTTTACGAGTAGAGGAGGTACCCTATAAAAAAATATATTTCAAAATTTTATTGTACCACTTTGTCAGCGTAACTAATATGCATATTCATGCCAAATTACAGCTCTCTAGACCTAAGCATCTCCGAGCAATAGTGCGGACAGACGGACGGACATGGCGAAACTATAAGGGTTCCTTGTGGACTTCGGAACCCTAAAAAGGATAGCGATATGAGTAGCGCGGCAGCATCGCTACAGTCGCCGTGGGCGAGGGCCCTAAGAGTTACACTCCTTGCATGCTCAACTTCAGCTTCCTACGACCAGTAGGTAGCTTCAGCTGAACGTTGTCATCAGTCAGTCTGTAACGGAAGAGTTTTAAATATATACGGGGTCAAGCAAAACGTTGTGACGATATTTTACCCACAGAATCAGCTATCGATTCTAAGCATGTTTTTAGGTTTTTTTTTCGACTTAGTTAAAAAAATATTTAGTATCTATGGCCCAGTATGAGATTAATGGTGTGAGCGATACCTGAATCCCATACAATTTGTTTTTACATACTAAAAAACATGCTTAGAATCGATACCTGACTCTGTGGGTAATATGTAGTACATTACAGATCTAGGGTGGTGAATTCGTAAATGTCCCAGATCGCAGGTTTCTGTGGCCCGAACCGAAGGTGAGGGCCATAAATATGCGATCTGGGGCTTTACGAATTACCGCCCGTGGTTTGTCAAAAGTTTTACGTCTTGCCTTGGCCAAAAAGTGAGATTTTCTCTCCGCGTAGCGGGCAGAAAATCCCACTTTACGGCCAAGGGTGATGTAAAATATCATTACAACGTTTTGCTTGACCCTATATATTTATTGATTGTAACAGGAATCAGCACAGGATAGCTTATTCTAATATGGTAAGTCGAAAACTATTAAGTAAAGTAAAAAAAGAACTAACTTCACTACTTTGCAGCCCAAAACTGTGGAGTCATGAAACTATTTTATAGATGGTTATGAAATAGTCCAGAGTAAATTATCTTATCAGAATTAATGCATTAATCAATGATGTTGTTGTTTAAATACTTAGTACAAACAGACAAACACTCACGTTTAATACATTTAATTAAAATCAGATTAAATAATTATTAATATGATAACTGGTTGCCCATAAATAAAGGATTTGGGTACATAAAATGAAAATTAAATTAATTAATACATAATTTGTATATGGTTTGAAGCAGCTACATTTCGACTTTTATCGGAAAATTAATAAATTACGTTCAGTATGATATTTAATTTATTGGGACAAAAGGGTAATGTTAATTTCCAGGATATTAAGTTAATGTTTATTATGTGTTTATCCTTAGTTCACTGCTGGCGAGTGTCAATTACCTAGCCAGCTTCTATGTGACTATTTACGAGCCGATGGGCACTGCCTCTTGATTACCTAGGTATTTTACAATATTTCCAGACTCCAGTTTTTTTTTTTAATATCCATTACAAATTTGTAATGGATATTAGCGGTGACGTTATTATTATAACCAATTATTAAAATTGTATAGTAAAGCGTAAGCCATTAGAATTAACTGGAATTTATGAATATACAATGTCCTTCCGGATTTAACAGGTGATCCGAGCACTTTGTGCTCCTCGTAACGGTGCTTTAAACGATTTTAACATTCCGTATTGGAGCTCGGGTATGATAATCCTGAGCAATTAAAGTAACAGTTTTAATTACATTTTACAATTTGATTTAAAAGTTTAGGTGGCTTTGTTGATGGACGCATCCGCTGTTGTCGTATCGATGAAACCGACTTCCGACGCTCGGAGTCCTTCAACAATCACAAGCTAACATCATACCAATCAACTGGAACACTTAAAATTCAGGTAAATATTATTTTAATTACGTACTATCGTCTCCACGAACGCTTTTACCCCTTAAGGTCGCATTATTTATGCACTCAGGCAGCACTCGTCCATCCTACAATCGACGAGCACCAATAGAAATTCAGGACTGCACAACAAACTATCTTGTTATACTTAATATTTTTTTGTTTCCGAGTGTAATAATTGTGTTCTTTGTGTTTCTGATTCTGTTAGACTATTGGACTGGCTTGCAGTTTAAAGTAGTATATGTAATTACGTTTAGTCTGAAATTGTTGTTCTACATCCAGGAATACTCAATTATAAGTTTAATTTGCATTGGAAACTTTCGTTTCGGATTTAATTATTATTATAACAAAGACTTTGAAGAAAAGAAATGTTTATTTTTCAGTTTCTTTTTAACATAGATCACTTTCCTATAGCCCAAACCCGCTCGTGATGAGAGGAGGCTTGTGCCCAGCAGTGGGAGGATGACGGTAATTTTTGGCTTGAGTACTTGATTAGTTTACCGTGCTAGGTGACTTCGAATTGAAAATAAAGCAGACGCTGAAGAGATATTGTAGTGATATGTATTTGACATATCACTATTTATGTAACTACAGGCCCTAGCCTAATATAATAAATATCTCGACGGAAAACGAAAAAATCGTCAGAATGCAGCTATGGTGTGAGTTATTATATTTTTCTAATTGAGTATTAACAGAAAGGCCATATGAGTTTTACAAACTTCCCAATGTCAGTTATCTTTCTGATTTTATTTATAATCATGTTTTATGTCTTAGGCTATAAGGTATAAATATGTTTAAACATGAATTACGCGGACGCTTTTGAACGTTACAGAGTTGCTCGGAAACAAGACCCCCTGTGGCGTGGTGCTTTGGCGCAAACCAATGCAGTTAGCGACATTATAATAACCATCTCCAAGCTATGGTGCGGACAGACGAACGGACGAACGGATGGACATGGCGAAACTATAAGGGTTCCATGTGGAGTTCGGAACCCTAAAAATGGAGTCAAGGCGGATGAACCATTTGGTAACCATTTGGGTTTGGAATATTTAATGTTTAAAAATTATGATTGTTAATAAGATGTAGGTTAATAAATCATACGACCAAATTACAATAAAGATGAAGAAAGGTGGTTATTGGTTGCAGGGAGTAGAGCGAGGCATTTTACGAGAGATCACGGTGAAGTAGTCTCCTATTCTTGAAGCTACACTTTTGAACTCTGTGATTCGCAATTTTGCATATAATTAAAGTACAAAGTAGAATCAGCTGGGTGTTAAAATCAGATGAGTATTCTGAATTTTGAATATACGTGACGTGATTAGAACTGATAAAGGTTTATTATAATTACCTTTTATAGTTTTCAAGACGTATTGGATAACAACATTAATCACGCCTTGTTTTCGCATTTCTTATTTTGAGTTTTATTTCGAACTTATAAATTTCATCAAAAGTATTATTTATTTGGAAACCTATAAACGGATTGCAGTTAAAATAATCTAAAATTCCTTATTAATATTCTGGTCTTAATTTAACTTCTTATATTTTATTTTGACTTTATTGAATTCGCTCGTAAAGGACAATGGGCAAATTTGTATGGGCACTGTCCCCACCCACCAACAGAAACAAAATATGTTTCATTTAATAGATCTTGGCAACCAGATGATTTCTTACTATGGCGACAATCATCCTATGTATCGAGTTTTCTTGGAAAGCCGTGTCTTGTTTGACATATATTTTGCTCATTTACTTGGCACTTCTGGGAAGAAACTCCCAGAAACATTATTTTACTAACAATAATACCTTATATACACATATTTAGCGTAGAAATCTTTGATTTTGCTTAACAGTTTTGGCTAAAAAAAAAATGAAGACATCATTACATATTCAACAGAGGACTCGCCATCTACTATATATGTTGTCTTTTAAAGAGCGTATATTGGCAACTTTATTGGCTATTTTTTTTAACCACCACTGTCGAGCCGGACTGCGTTCAGTGAACGAGATGGTCAATATATGTTACCTATAAAATCCTACCTAAATTTATAAAGATAAAGTTACGTAACTTAAGGGTGAGAAAGTGTAGAGTATAACTTTACCCATTTGTTTAAACTGAAAACCTGTAATGGAGGTATGAGAGGTAGAGAGGAGGATGGCAGTCTTAAGCTAAGGGAGGCGTAGCCCAGGATGAGTCCTAATGTGGAAAACTCCACACAAAGACGCATCGAAATAAATTAGTATATAATAGGGATGACGACAGGGTGAAGAAATCGAAATTCTAATTAGTCCGTCAGTCAGGTAATAAAAAAATATCAGACACGTATTTTTTGTTTTATCAAATTAACAAAGAATGACTAAGTTAAAACGCATTAAAGTTGGAGAGTGGGGGCTAACTACGTCACCGTTAGGTATAAATCGGACCTAACCGTGACGTCACGCGACATTTCAACTCAATATATCTCCGTATAAGTTTGATTACGTGCAAAAAGAAAAAAATACGTGTCCAATACTTTTCAATAATCTTCCTGGTAGACTAAGGAAAAAAAGTTGTCGTCATCCCTAGAGACAAAACCACGAGAGTGCCATGTACGTAAGTTTTGATGACCGTCGCCACTGAAGAGAATTTCGCCAGTTGAGAATCGCCATCACAATGTTCGTTTGTGTGAAAATCTGTTTTGTGAGTTGTCGCACGCACGCACGGTTCTTTGTCGTTCAGTCCCCCCCTCCACCCATAATGAAGGGACCTTGTTCACTTATTGCTCTCAGTCTCATCACAGAGCGGATTTCGACACTAAGAACTTACTAACTGAAGAATCCTTAAAGTATCGTTTGTGAATAGAAAGGCTAGAGATCTGCAAAACAGCGAGACATGCAACTTTTTGCTACCCTATGCAAAGCTGCTGACACATTTACTAGAGTGTCGATCATGAATACGGGTGTTAGACACGAAGTCCCGCCATCGCAAAAATCATACACAGTGTACACGCAGTAACATACACTCTACTAATGCCTTCAGCGCCAGGTCCAAAGGCAGTAATTCGGACTTCGTTAACAACCCTTTGAAAACCGGACTTATGCTAGAAAGGTTTATAATCGCTAAAGGTATAAAGGGGTAATAAAGCTGGTTACGACATGGCTCTTCAGACTAAAGGCATGCGTCTAATCATCATTCCAAGGGATATCATTGAACACTACATAGCCCCGGCTACATCGTGTTTATTTTTTCATTTAATTAAAGAATTAATTACACTGAAATCTGAATTGGATCCGCTAAGTTTTTATTAATGCCCCATCTGTCATAGTCATAGTGGTGGGCCTTGAAAGAATGTAAGTCATGTTCAGCAGTAGTCAGGCACGGGATGAATGGTGGATGATATGATGGAAGAATTCTTAAAGTGGTATTCCACGGCCAGCGATCGATCGCGCTACCATCGGCCGCGCGCGACGGTCGCGACCTGCGGAAACGGTTCAAGACATTCCATACAGCTACTATGGGCCATACGGTCGCGCGCGGCTTCTAAAAAATACCAATGTAAAAGGTTGAAAGGAAATAATGCTATAAGTATACGCGCACCTATAAATATTGACATACAATGCTGCACCAGAATAGTATGGCTCTAGGACTCTGACCCGTATCTATAGCTACAACTTCATCGTACGTCTGCTTGTCTGAGATTTCAAACAGAAGTTGGATCCTGAATATTAAAGGAATATATGTAGTACCCAAGTTGAACCTAGTACCTATTTCATTTGCTGGCTGGCTCTGTGAGCGGTCGTAAAAGTACCGATACAGCGGACATATGTAAACGCGATAAAATTATTCATTTAGTCATTAATCATTATGCCATTAATGACTGGATTGATTCGCCTAATTTAGCTCGTGCAAAACTTAACCGTAAAACATAGAATCATGGTAAGAATATACGTCACAAATATTTTCGAGAAAAAGTGATTCATGGGCCAAATCTGCCCAAAATGTACAGAAAGATCTTTTATCAGAATAGTTAAGGTCATACATAAATATGTACATATCATATATCATTACAGGGGTAAACCTGGGTGGCCGGTTAATTATTTTAAAATGTCAGATAATCTATGCCTCCGCGTCTTCTCCGCATTGATGTTTAGGATATATGGAGCGTTCAAATCAAGTATTTAAAGTAATAATAATTTATTTTTTGTCATAATGTTGAATACTTGACAAGAGAATCTTGTGTTCCATGAAAACCTAAATTTCCAGTGAAAATTGTGTGCGGGAAATTCATGCCAATTAAGATTGTAGTGACTCATTAAGGGATTTAGAGAACAGAAGTTCTTATTAAGAGTGCTGTAATCAGAATCCCGTACATAAATATGCACTCATTAAGATGCAAAGCCCCAGATGCAGCCCAGGCACGGAATATTTAATAGTACTACATACAGAATGGCCACGGAATCACCCGCCTGAATCTAGCCGGCGCGCAACTCGCCCTTACCGTCATTTGTTTCATCCGGAGATGGTGAGTGAATCGTTGGCCCGCGTAGCGTAGTGATGCACACAGACGTGCTCGCACGCACACAGACGTCCTCGCACGCAAACATAGACCCTTCATTCGAATTATGTTCGAAATCGTGCCTTTATAGGCCGTGTCCGCCCTGTGCCCATGGAAATAGTTATTTGTGCAACAAGAGAGCAAAATAGTTTTTTGCTTCGAGTGCCATGTTTGAGTCCTGAGCTAGCGAATGATTCTATAGTTGAATCACGAGCGTTCAGCGAGTGATTCTAGTTTAGAATCTTGAGCTAGCGAAGGACTCAAAGGCACGAGAAGTAAAAGAAATTGCTCTCGAGTAGCACATACAATTTTTCACCTCAGTAGCGAGAACACATAAAAGGTACTTGCAAAGAATACTTACATCACGAAAAATATAAAATAACATTTCTTCTTCACTCCTTTCACTCAAATTATTACTTGAATTTCGTGTTTTAAAAGAATGACTTTAAAGTTAGCTATCGAAAATTAAGAAGAAAGACATGATTTGACATGAGAGAATGGCGGCAATTTTCTAAACGTATGTCCGGAAACTAGTACATTGATAAATTTAAAATTTATTCGGTAATATTTGAAAACTTTTAGTTGACTTTAAATTAAAACTTTAGTTTAAAATGATTACAAATAACATAATTATATAAAATATGTCATTTAAAAATTGTAAGATTTTCAGAAGTTAAATCAACGTATAATTTTAATGTCTAAAAATACGGCGGTATTATACTGATGCGTTGCGCTTATCCGAACGTTTCTAGTTCAGTTTTTTTTCTACGAAAATAGATTCGCACTAAGACTTGCCTAGTATAAATTCTACCTCTTTTCTTAAAGAAATGAAAAGAAGAGAGCTGATAAAATCGAGATAGTTTGAATGATTGCTATGAGAAGTAGCTACTAGTTAGATGCCTTAGTATGAAATGACATTCGCATAATCAAATAAAATTAAAAAATTAAAAAAAGCGCGGGAACGATTTAACTGTGGCTGCAATGCTTAGGCCTCTGCCTTTGCCTGATGGGATTGTCTGATGGGATAAAAGGATTAAAAAAAAAAACAAATTAAAAAAATACTTTGTCTCACTGAGTGAAACAAACACGATTTTGCTCACTAATTTCTGACAGCAAAGTCTTCTTGTTCGAGCTGCTGAGGTGAAAAGATATTTATAATGTGTAGCTTTGATACAATGGTGGATGATGGTATCTGCGATGCCACTTTAATGACAGAGGGATAGAAATATAATATTTCACCCCATTAATATTACGAACGTGGAAAATGTAATAATGCACTGGATAATTAAAGGATTTGCAAGCATCTGAGAAGCAATTCAAATGTTTATAACACGCACTGGGTTCGCGTGGGAACTACATGTGATGAGAGGAGACATAAGCCCAGCTGTGAGGCGTAGCTAGACCGTTGTGGTAACACACCGGAAAATCAGAGTATATTTCCCTGAACTGCTACGGAAGTATTTCCGGAGGGTAATTCTAGTACGGTATATGGTCAGTCATTTTGTACCAGTCACCTTCAATTTAACGATATATATAATTATATTTTGCTGTTGATCGCCGTTTCTTAAACATGACCCGTGTAAACTTAAACATACTGTAAAAATATCACTGAAAACATTTGTAGCCCTTTAGAGTAGCGCGTGCGTGCGTAAGCGAGCTGAACTAGGGCTCTATTCGAAGTTTTAAATAGGAAAAGAGATATTCACAATCCCCGCGCTAAATTGAACTTTAAATCTAGTTGTTTAAAGTGGACCGCGAGTGCCGCGACGCGTAAGCGCAGGGATTGTGAATGTCTCTTTCCGTATTTAAAACTTCGAATAGAGCCCCTGAAGCCCGTCAAACTTAGAACATACGTACTTTGAACAGTGAGGAGCGCGTCGTGCGGTCGCTATTATGTTTTTCTCCGCCTTCCGATTTCAATTGTTTCCACGCACGTACGATGAAAGACATTCAGTGCTGTACGGGGCGTATAGAGTTTTCAATCACTAACAATTAAATATCTCAGAGTTCGGTTACCACCTTTTATTACTCTTAGTTATCCTTTTTAGGGTTCCGAAGTCCACTAGGAACCCTTATAGTTTCGCCATGTCCGTCCGTCCGTCCGTCCGTCCGTCTGTCCGCACTATTGCTCGGAGATGCTTAGTTCTAGAAAGCTGTAATTTGGCATGAATATACATATTAGTTACGCTGACAAAGTGGTACAATAAAATTTTGAAATATATTTTTTTATAGGGTACCTCCCCTACTCGTAAAGTGGGGATGTAATTTTTTTTTCTTGCGTACCCCATGGTGCGGCATATCGTTGAATAGGTCTTAAAAAAATATTGTGGGTTTGTTAAAACCATTTTTTGATTAAGTGATGCGTTTGTGAAATATTAAGCTTTAAAGTGCTATTTTTTGTTAGAGTCACGTGTCCCCCCCCCCTGCCAGCTAAATGGTGGTATTTGGATGGCTGAAAAAAATCACGGTTATGGCATATATAACGTAGTTGAAAGGAAAACTATCACAGCTAAGTAGGCTGTACAAACTTACGAGTCATAGTCGACCAACTTATGAAATGATTAAAAAACCAATGATTTTTCTCGAGCGGCAGGCGCGTCGGGCGGGCACGTCATACCACAGGCTAGCTAGATGCTAGTAAGTCTTAGAAAGGTACTGTGGGCATCGTCAACTTCGGAACCCTATAATTTGCGCGTGGCCCGACACGCACTTGGCCGGTTTTTTCCTATCACTATAGTACTTAATTCGACAATATTCACAGTGAATGGTTTACTCTTTCGCTCACAGTGTTATCTCCGGAATTGTTAAGTTCCTGAAGCTATTCATGTCGAGTTCGGGAAAATAAGGTCTTAACGCATAAAAACTTTTGCAATTTATTTAAGTAGACATCTTTACGTGGCACAGTAGCTCCGCAACAAAAACACACCTTATCTAAAACTTTTTTATTTTCAATAGGTACCAATGTACAATATATTCTACAAACCTTTATTTTAGCTGTTGAGCTTTTGAATGACCCGAAGAATGTTGGAATTCTGTAAATGGAAAACGTTGCACCGTCGGGTATATTGGTACTCATATGTAGCTACTCAATTATCTGCAATCTCCAGAACCGTGCCAAGTTGCCTCCTTTTATAGCTCTATACTTATACGTTGGTTAAATATTATATGTTGGGAAGGTAACTATCACTTATTCTAGAGGTAGATATTCGAGTGTACAGTTAAGATTCTGTTAAGAGTAGTAGACACCCTATCTTCTTACTTTCAGGAATATATAGGCCAGTCGTATCAACGTCATTCGAAAGGTTTCTTAAATAAGGTTTTTAATTATTTCATATTAATATCCACACCATGCTTTGTTAAGGCTCTTAATTGAATGTCTTTCAGAAATAAGTTACTTAACAACGAGTACTTATTAGTTATTTTCCTTGTTCTATTATATCAAATATCTATTATATTTCAGCTTTTTCGGTAACTTTGAGAAGGCTATTCAAAATGATACACTTAATGTTACAATAAATGCCATAATTACAATAACAAAGCATTACGTTTGTGATGTAATAGGTGTGTGAACCAGCGGCTGTAATTATAGGAACATAAGGTACGCGGCGCGCATGCAGCGACAGTCGTGACATCGTTCGGAAGTCGAGGATTTGCTAATTGACCGTAACGGATAGATAAGCTATAAAGTCAATGGGGAGGACAGCGGCTGCATCTTCAATTTATGCCGATGTGGATCGTGATGCGCCGCAGTCCGCAGCCCCCGCCACCGGCCCTCATATTTATACGTTACAGCGGGCGTTGCGAAGAGTTCAAACGTGCGTCGAGCGCTCGGGACAGCAGACGATTGAAGCGAATCACACCGCGTGGGTAGACGAGGGCGAGTGCAGTGTGCAGTGCGTTCGGGTCGAGTCTTGTGTGGCTGAAAGCTCGCCGCGAAGCCTCCGTCCAGCTCCCGCCGCTCTCGGCGGCTCGCGAGAGCGCCCCTCTCGACCGGCGAGCGCGTCAGTGCCGGGCCGGCCGCGCCGCAGACACCACGCTACGGGCTCCTCGCACCGACGCTCCCGCCCAGCTGGACCTAGTGACATAAACATTCGCACCGACCTGCCCCGACTTCGAGATCACTTGCTAACACTCATTAAGAGGTAAGTCATACAATACAAATTATTTATGGCTTAACATTATCTATCCCCAAGAAAAACCCGATGCCATCAGTATAAAAATGAAATAAACTTTGATAAGAGTATCACACAAGACAGCAATGTAGAATAGCTAATTAGCTGAAAGCGTGCTGTAAGCGGGAAACGCGGCCGGCCGGCGAGCTTTTCCGCCGAGATGGTCTGAGTCGATCCGCCGCTGCCGGGTGGAATTAGCAGCGAATACGAGCTTTCAGAGTTAACTACCTACCCCTATTAGTGATAGACATGATGTGTTTCTATCGTTATAGATTTTTTTATATTTCTTGTGTATTAACAACATTAATATGTTTTTTTTTTATTGTTTAGTATAATAATTAATATGAGTACCTAGTTATAAAGAAGTAGGTAAGTACCTACTAAAAATATTAGTCAGGCACTGAAAATTATTATTAGTTGGAAATAGTAGTCAACATCACGGTATTATGTTATCTATTTTTTTTACTAACCAACATTCTCTATTGTCCACTATCAATCAACTTGACCAAAAACAATAAGTACCTACTTACATATCTAAATGACGTAAATGCACTTTTAAGAGAGGATAGTTAGCTTCTGTAACCGTTTATAATTTTCGTTTCCGTAATTAATAGGTATTTGGTATGCTTTCCCAAAACTTTGAAATTCTTGATAATGATGATTTATTGATTTATAAGAATATAATATAAGTAAATATAAACTAATATTAGACATTTCTGCTTTAATAGTAAGTTGTATGATGAGATAAATTTCATCAAACAACTTCACTTGCCAAAGTCACTTGTCAAAATGTGATAAAAAAAGATACAAGCATTTTAGTGTCATCAAATTCGCCTGGCCGTTTGGCAAAAGTGTATATAATTATAATAGTCTGAATAGGACGCGAGCGCCGGTCGCCGGCGGCGTGGCGGATCCAATATTTCACACCGCCGACCACTAACCATTCTCAATTGTATACTTATCATAAACTACAATGTAATTAATTCTTATACATTTAAGTGGTTTAATTTACGACGATTTCTATTCAATGTAATACAAAAGAAAATCCGATTTATTGAACAACACGTCTTATTTATCACAAATCGGAAGTAAGAAAACTAACAGATTTCATGTCAGCTTAAATTGAGTATCAGCTCCGGCGCAAGCTACAAAAACGTAGCAGCCCGTAATTTAACTCTACGACGTGTATCTAATGCCATCCTGCTATATTGGTTTCCCCGTTTTTTTGTCAATTACTTGCAAATTGTTTACTTCAAAGTCCAAAACACTGACATTGTATAAATCTCAATATCACCGAATGTTGTAGGAGTTGATCTCATATAAAAAATAAGTCTTAGTACCTGGGCGACCGAGATTGCTCGCGTGAAAATACACTCAACAGCAACGAAAACGGGATCACTTTGTATAGGATTTTCCATAGATTTTCCAGAGTAGTTAAAAATTAGTTTTCCCACATTTGAGACCTAGCTAGAAACCCCTACATTGAAAATTTCGTCTAAATCGTTTTTTCTTTCTTTATTTCATAAAATCTACAGCATTTATGGTATATACACGTTTATCTTACGGTTAGACCTTACTGCCAATAACAGATTTTCATTATTTAGGCTTACCAATAACATGAATGAACTTTATTGAGTGAACGAACAGTGAACTACCTCAACCAAAACCAAAACTCTACATTTAAAATTTTGTCCAAATCGTTAGAGCGGTTTCTGAGATCGTGCCTGAAATTTATATTTTGAGATGGAAGCAATTAAAAGAAGTGTTTGAATTTTGGCTAAAAAATGGTTGGTGGCGACCTTCGGCCTAAACGTCTGTCATGTAACGCTCGTTAGCCAGCGCTGGTGCACAAATTGACAAGATGTCCTCAATCATTCGTCTTAAGTGTAATAGGAAGGCGCTTACTTAGTCACGGGTACATTACGAAGTACATTTGTTAAAAACAATGATTAAGATAAAAACAAGGATATAGTGACCGAGGTCGTTAATATGTAAATTGTGTAGGTTGTGTGGTTGACTTTTCAACGGCATTTATTTATAATTCATTATTCAGAGTAAATAGAAATACTTTCATAATCAATATGGATGAATCATATACCAATGAATATCAAGCAAGAAATAATTCAGTAATTCAATGACAGAAAGGCTTTAGAATTTTACTTAAAACCATGCCTAATGGTTTTAAGTAAAATTTTATCGTGATTAATGACATTCATTGACGAATTTTAAACCCTAAAAGTAGTTGCTCACGTGAAGATTTAACAATTATCAGGTATATTATTGTGGCGAATACTAAGTATACCAGATCCCTCATTTGTTAGGAAATCATCGATGGCAAATATTCGCGATCTATTCGGATGATTGCGCAAGCTAAGAGCGCGGCGGCGCGGGCCGGCGAGTTCAAGTGCAGGGTGAAGGTTCCGCGCTCCGACACCACCCGACGCGACGCCACTCGCCACTCACCCTACAAACACCTTAACAGATTCTACCATATACTTATACAAGCCCTCGGCTATTAGATATTACTTAGTAATACATTATATTCGAGTTTCACACTTTTATTAAGTTAATAACACCCCTCAACTTCTTAACTGCCTCGAATTAATCTCGGAAAGGTCATATTGAACGCCAAAGAACACATGGGTTACATTACACCTGGGTAAGCCACATTAAGTGGGGGCGCTACATTTTCACGATAGCACAATTTTTGCACGCTGGAAAGCTTAAATTACTTAATTGAAATTCTCGTTCGACGGACAAAAACAAAGAACACATCCTCGTTACTGGAGAGATAAAACACTGCTGTCGGTGGGTGGGGTAGCTTTGTTAATCAGGGATGCAAGTTGTATATTTAATTTTCATGTATTATTTGTGTTTGGAAATTTTGGAATACATGCGAGCATGAAGAGTTTATTTTTGTTTTAAAAACCTACTAGTCATTGATGAGATGATGAAAACACGGTGGTGAGGTCGTCGTCTGCCTAAAGTCTTTGTTTCGAGTGTCTAGCGCAAGCCACGGATACACGCCTTGCTGATGGGTGTTGCGACTGAATTGCCTTCTTCCTATTTATTTGCCTATTGTGCACATTTGCACAATTAACACTTTAAAGCAAAAACTATGTGATGGATAAACCAAAATAACATCTTAAGAGTGACAAAATTACCAATTGATATGTTTTGGCATTTTAATAACAGACAAAGGATCACTAAACCATAATAACAGTTTTACTGTACGCCAAGTTTTAGTTTATTGGACACAATATACTAAAAAGCATGACAGATATTATTATAGGTAGAGAAAACGATATGATAAACTGTTGATAAAACGAGGGATTGTCAAATAGAAAAGACACACAACAGAAGAAAAAGTAAAACGGTGGAGATTTTTAATAATCGCTATCGGTCATAAGTAACTTGATTCCGGTCATCCATGCCGGGGCATAACCTTCATATAATAGGGATGACGACAACTTTTTTTTCCTTAGTCTATCAAGAAGATTATTGAAAAGTATTGGACACGTATTTTTTCTTTTTCCACGTAATCAAACTTATACGGAGATATATTGAGTTGAAATGTCGCGTGACATCACGGTTAGGTACGATTTATACCTAACGGTGACGTAGTTTTGACGTAACTTTAATGCGTTTTAACTTAGTCATTCTTTGTTAATTTGATAAAACAAAAAATACGTGTCTAATATTTTTTTATTACCTGACTGGCGGACTAATTAAAATTTCGATTTCTTCACCCTGTCGTCATCCCTATTCACGGCCATAAAATGTACTGCCCTCAAAACGCAATGCCTGCTGACTTCGAACACAAAACAAATGTGGCACAGAAGGTCTCAATTTACATCCACTCTTGACTCTCGGCTGTAGCACGTCTGTACCTAAGTACCGAAAGAGAACAGACAATCGCATGAATCTGACCGATCTGAGTGACAGTGAAATCGTCAGGAGCGGACCTTCTGTACAGTATTTATTTTGTGGTTCGCATTAATGAAAGCATACGTCAATATGCGCGCGCAAGTCCCGGCGTGACAGAATGCGCCCGCGCAGAGCGCAGCGGGCGCGGGCCACGCGCCGCCGCCGGCGCCCGCTTCCTGGGAAAATGGCAACTTATGGGGAACTGAATCTGCGCCGGTGCCGTTGACCTCTGCAACCTGCCACACTCGGAGCACATGTGTTGCCATTCACATTTATTATTTACCCACATACCTTCCATGTAGGTTTATGGGCTTGAAAGAATTAAATGTTACAGTCTGGCGGAATGGGCTTTAATTTAATGCTTTCGGTGAATCACATGTTAAATTTATGATCAGTGTAGATAACCGCATCTAAAATAAGGTATTGTTTAACTTTGTAATTGGTTATTGACTTCGTCGTATGCACTAGGAAGTTTGTCATGTGTAGGTACTACTACTAGCTTCGTATCCAAAAATGAGGCGAGAGAGTGCAGCGCGGGGCGCGCCGTTGCGCCGGCGCGGCTCGCAGCGCACCGTTACCGGACCACAAGAATGTCGCAAAAAAGCTCGGAAACCGTTTCTGTTTCCCTTGCCATATCGTAATATCGTGACGTGACTTTGATTTCATGGTATATTCAATGAGATTTTCGCGTACAATTATGTAAGTATCAAAGCGTGCAGTTCGTGATAATGTAATGAAAGCTTCGTGACAATCATTACAGAACGTATTGAAATTGAAACTTTTAATAGCCATTGATAGGATTAATTAATTTTAAAAACAATCATTTGTCTAAACCATATAGCCAAACCGTATAGGCAAACGAGCGCCCAGCCCACCTGATGATAAGTGGTCACTGCGGGCAATGGACACCGAAATCCTATGATCCCCCATTAAGAAACCATAAGATCTCGATGGCGTTGCCTACTCTGAGGCCTAAGATGGAATGCTTCTGTGCCAGAAATTTCACCGACTGCCTTAACCCCCTACCGGAACACAACAGTGCGAGCACTGCTATTCTATTTAACTCGGACTTTACTGAGCTTTTCTTACTCGTAATTTACATATTATCGTATACTATAAAACGAGTAATATTTATTTTTATGTATGTTCATATACTTATTTGTACTAGCGTTCTCGAAAACAGCTATATCGATCTCAATGAAATTTGGAATATAGGGTTTACGGGCGTTTCAAATCGGTCTAGCTACGTTTCACATCTGGGGAAAATCATTTTAGCTATTTTCACCCGGTTAGGTGGGGCAGACGGATATTTTTCATCCTATTTAGAAAAGCGTTAAATACTAAAGACGAAACCGGACTGAACTTTTCAGCACGCAATCCATTGCTACATGCCTGTATTACAATTTAACTTAAATAACATTTGGCAAATTTAATGCATGGATGTCATACCAACTCATTTTACCAACTCAAAAAAAAAAACCTATAAAATATGCGTTGAATCGAAAGCTGATTTTGTGAATAAATATATAAAAATATCGTCACAACGTATTGCTTGACCCCGATTTATTAATCATTAAAATTTGTGTGATGAATGATAAATATTTATATAGGCATTTGGAATGAACTCCCTGCTGAAATTTTCCCTCAGCGCTACAATACGGGGTATTTTAAAAAGGGTGTCATTAAATACCTTCGGGACCGGCAACGCATGGTCACGCTTCTGGTGTTAAAAACGTCTATAGGCGGCGGTAACCACTTTCCATGAGGTGGGCCGTCTGCCTGTTTGTCCGTCTATAATAATAATTTAAAAAATATATCCAAGTTCTTCAATTGCTTAGACATAACTTTGAAGCAAGGCTGTTTTGTTGGCAACTTACGGAAAATACATTTCGCATTATCTACCTAACACTGTGCCTTCCTTCCGCCCAATGAATTCCTCATTTAGGGCCCTCCCGGGCGAAAAGTCACTTCAGTCTTAGCGAAACAAAGAAAGCTAAATTTGTTTGACGGCAGGATGGTTACAGGTCCCTAACGTAGACGAGTAGCTAGTGAGGCTACCGGCACGGAGCCTCGACGGTCGCCGCCTGAATATCAATATCGGAGTAAGAGCTGTGATGCAGGCCACATGACCGATAAAGAGAAACACACAAATATGGCCCTACCCAAGCTCCGTTTAAAATTCACATTCAATGGCGAGGCGCGCTGGGCGCTCGGAGCCGCCAAATGGAATGTAGGTTATGATGTTATTTAGCTCGACTTTTTTGCCGGTCTGAGTTTTTATTACAATAGTTATCTCCTTTCATGTCAATCAGTATCGTATAAGGCGTGAAAGTACTGACGTCAGTGTGCCGAATCTCGCCGCGTTAATGTGGTATCACCCCTGGCCATGGACCGACCTGCTTAGGGCCACCTCACTCACTGCCCGGTGCCCGCACGTGGGAATGAGTTCACCTACATTCGTATGGATTTAGATTGCCTAACTTCTGTAAACTGGACACACATTCCAGATTCACAAGCAATATACCAGAGTGCTTTAAAATACAACGATTTAGATTATAAATTTAACAAACGAATTTAAAGCAGCTAACATTTTTCATTTAAAACGAGTTTAATATCAAAAATTTTACAAAATGATTTCATTCTTAGTTCTTTAAATGTTCCTTTTTTCAATTCTTAGATCTGCATGTTCGTTAATGGTAATAATGAGGTCGCTATTCAAAATAATTTATAACATTTATGACAATGAATAATCTAAATAGGCATAGGGAAGAGGTCTAAGTATTTAACACCGCTGACTAAAGAGAGCCTTGTACTACCCGGTCTAAAGAGGCTGAATGAACGTTGTCTGCAGGCGTGGCGCGCACACTCTAAGTAACAAGACAAATAGACTTGTCCACTTTACCATTTACCGAGTAAAAATTCTCATGGCGTGTTTGAATAGGTCTTTTACCAATTAGTATTTGTACCGATACGACGTTTGCGTTGAGAGGGTGTGTGTAGGGGCTTGTGTAGCGAACGCCCGCGCCGCGTGCGCTGCGCCCGCCGCCCCGTTTCATCAAGATTAGGTACATATTTATTATTGTACTAGTTGGCCCTGTGAAATTCGTATTACCAAAATTAATGGTCTTTTTTTAGCTGTGCCTTTAGATTTCCCCAGTTTCTTTTGGCTTTTTAAACCTTCCCAGAATCACAGGGAAAAATATAAAAAAACAATCAGCGAAATCGGTCCAGCAGTTCTCGAGCCTTAGCCAGTCTAACACACGGCGATTCATTTTTATATATAAGAAGAAGAAGAAGAAGAAGTAGATGAAGAAGATTGCATGATAGAATAAACTAAAACCAGTAACCACTAAGTACATAAAATCCATTTAAATTTAATGCGGCAAATTGTTTGCATGGCAATGTTATAGAAAATAATAAGTACCCCAACTTAAATACTCGTATACTCAGAGTAACGAAGGTGCCGCAAGTTCTTCGCAAAAATGTAACTGTTCATTTAAACTTTTAAATAATTAAACACGTGAATATCACAAGCAAATGGTCCTTAGGAGCAGTTCACTGTTCGCGAAACAAGCATTGAGTTCTTAATGACGCAATTATAAGCTGTATCTAACAGTTTTTACGCGAGTAAAGTGGCCCGGGCGGCTCTCCATAACGTCCAGATTGTGTTTTATCGTGCGGAACGCGCGATGTCATTGTCCTACGACGGCGCGGGCGCTTGCACCTTCTCGACCAACGATACCTCCGGATTCCTTAAAAAACCTTCTTGAGCTACCTACCTACTTAAACACAGCCATATTGCTTTCCATTACAAATTGGGAAATAAGTTTCCGCATAATTAATGGACTGCATGAAAAGCTCAATTTAAACTTTCCGTGCACTCAATAGCACCATCATTAATATAATACTCAATTTAATGCGCTTTATATCAAAGAAAACACTTCACGGAGCTGGAGTACGTTTCTCACTCTCTTTCTCTTTAAAGGGGAGAGACCCGATGAAAGTAATATGTCCACCGGGTCTGCGCATGAATTATTCACACTTGAGGAGCGTTCAAAGGAAACGTATAACAAAATCAATAAATTTGAGAAAAAGCTGAGTGTTTACCTTCCGAGAGAGATCGAGGGTTCCCGGCTCAAACCCGATAAGTCGCCTTAAGAAGACAAAAAAATTTTGAATTTGACATAGAACATAGAAAGTTCACAATTGTAAAACAAAGTATCTCGACTTATTGGGTTTGAGCAGGGAACCCTCGAGATATAGAACGATGAAACATTTTAATAACATAATGGTTACATTAATAACAATTTAGGATTCCAATAATAAAGTAATTAACTCTATTAACTGAACAGAAACCGTCGGCTCTCTGAGATCCCGCGATCCCAGACCGAGCTTTGCTCGGGTGAAAAAACTAAAACCGAGTTTTCTCGGATATGAGACCTAGCTAAATCGATTTGTCGACCCCGAAAACCACTATATTCCAAATTTCGTCCAAATCGTTAGAGCCGTTTCCAAGATCGCTTGTTTATATTTATATATGTACAAGATTAGAGCGTTTAATTAATTACCTGTATTTTTTCTTTGACTACACTTTATCAAAATGCCAAAATTGCATACGTGCAAAAAATTTTAAGGTGCTCAGCATAAACTCCTAGATCAGCCTCATTTGAGCCGTCGGTGGTGGCTTGGCTGCGCTGGGAGGTGGCGCGGCGTTGCGAGCAGACGATCACGCGAGAATTAAGTACCTAATCGGCGACAAGTACTTCCTGATCCGTCGCTTCCCTGAATTCAGCTCTAGACGCTCGTGCGCCGTCTTCACCTTGAATGAATATAATATAGGCATTTTTTGATGTCGTTTTTTACGACAATAATTATAATTTTGGAAGTGTGTATTCATTCAATATCTTAGTGTTGGAGCTAATCACGATCGTTTCTGTTCTTATGTGGTTTAGAAAAAACAGATACGCTTGACTTGCCATTATGGAGCTGATAACTATAGGAATGATGTAATCCTTTATATTTCCTTGGTCATTTTTTCTAATGACAAACAGACCGAATACAGCTGGTCCATATTTTCTTTTTAGTTTCGTTTGTCTAATATGGAAGTGTCAAAACTTAAAATTCATAATATCACAAGTGCTTACTAGTAGTTAGATATATTAGTGACACTTATCACTTAGGAGTCGGCAACTATGTCAAAATAACGGTAAACTAACGAATATTGTCCGGGAAAGTCCTAGCATAAATAAATATTACTTACAGTGAAAAGGTGGTAATTCGTTTTGCATATAAAAATAGTTAATGGTATCATTTTAATAAACATAAATCTAATATAACAGTTATTTGTGACGACCGGATTGGTCCAGTTGATAGTGACCCTGCCTTCTGTTCCGATGGTCGCGGGTTCGAGTCACGCTCGGGGTAAACTTTGTGCGATGAACACGAATGTTTGTACTCGAGTCATGGATGTTTAGTATTTAAATTATGTTTGCATTTCTCTATATCAGTATTTATATCGTTGTCTGTCACC
This sequence comes from Aethes cnicana, assembly GCA_963971205.1. NCBI lineage: Eukaryota > Metazoa > Arthropoda > Insecta > Lepidoptera > Tortricidae > Aethes > Aethes cnicana. Next base: position 7,462,672 of record OZ020278.1, on the reverse strand, counting down.
CATAATACAAGCGTCGCTTAGTTTGGGGCTAGGTCAATACGTGTGAAATGTCCCAAGATATTATTATATTATATTTTTTGATAAAGCAACATTTAAATGACTACAAAAGACTTATTTTCATTACAAGATTCTTATGTTGTTACCTACATAAGTAGTGGTAAATCTTTTTGCTAGCTCCTCCGTATCTACACATTGTGGGGAAATTGGCTTATCTCATGTATACCTACCTGCTTTAAAAATAACTCCTTCCAGAAAGTTATTGAACCTAAATACTAGATTTCGCACGCGAATTCGTATGCCCATAAACGTTAATATGTAAAATCCCATTTATTATATAGCTCTCTCCAAGGAACCTAAATACATGCTAAATTTCTGCTCTACGAACAATAGTTTCGGCTGTGCGTTGTCACCAGTCAGTAACGGAAGAGTTTTATATAAATATTGATGACTAGCTTCTGCCCGCGACATCGTTCGATCATCGTTCCCGCGGGAACTGCGTATTTCCGGGATAAAAAGTAGCCTTTAAGTTGACCCTTGTTATACCCATGCGTTATTTAGTGTAAAGTAAGCTGGTTAGTGCTTTTAATCGGCCGACAAGCGGAATGACAGCCGCAGCGAATGCGCGATAAAGACGTCAGGTTATCTCGCTCATGGATCTAAACCGATATAATAGTCATAATCATAACTAAAGAATATTTTAACTGTGACTAAATTCACTTGCTCCGTTAAAAAAAGTTCACGTTGCTATTGTCGGGTTCACGGGGGCCACGGGGCGTATTGCGGGCGGTAAATCTCTTCAGATGCGGTAAGTGGTTTCTCAAAAACTGCGGCAACGCAGCAACGGTACTAAACTGCCTTTAATACTGCATGTTGCATAATGACGAGTAATACGAGCTCATTTCCTGCATTGGATTCTCTTTTCCCCTTTATTCAATTACAATGTTGTTTATAGCTCAAGTCGAACATTTCTTAAAGTAATTTAAATGTCAACAATGATACAAATAAAGACAAACTCCTCAGCCGAAGTGCCATTGAACAGGTAAAAACCTCTTAAGTAAGCACATAGATGGGTAGGTAATTAGGCGGAAGGAGAGGAACCGCGGAAGGCGCCAATATTTTTTATCGAAAACACTTTACTAATCGGCACTTGATGAATCGTTTATTTATTTTAAATTGAAATGTTCATTTTTAATAGTGACTGAGTGAGTAATGAAAAGGGGCATGTAAATACAGCCGTTTACTTACCTAACGTTTTGTAGGCGTGGAGTTGTATACGTTGTACTAATTTTGGAGCCATTCTTTTGTTTTAAGCACCATTGTGGAAACAATGAATACATTATTAAAGATTCAAAGTGAAAGATCAGATAAAGCTAGGTACATTCGTGCTCCAGTAAACCTATTTGATCGAATAATGGGAAGCTATTTAATAACTGAGTAAAATAATTTCGCGTTTAGACAGGAGAAGTACTTACGAATAGGTATTGTAGGATAACGGTGACATTTTATGATTTAGATAGAGGTCGTGAGAAAGGAATTCGTCAAACATTAATTTATAACGTGACCGTGGTCATCATAGAGGCTACTAATTTAACGAGAACCTGATGTTAATATGTCATCGACGGCCCTCGCGACCGCTGCACTGCTGCGCGGGCGCGGCCCGGCCGCCATTGTGGTTCCGACTTACTAAATCAATATTTGCGCAGATGTCGGCGCAAGAGCATGCTTTGCTCGTAGCGACCCAATATCCATACAGCTTATATGGCGAAGTTAGCGGTAAATTTTCTCAACAGCTACTTGTAATCCTTCAAATGTGGGTCGATGCTGCACGCACAGGTTGACCCCGCGGGCTAACTGGGGGAAGCTCATTCGAATCCAAGCTCACACTGGCTATTTTGTCTACCCTCCTTTCCATTCACGACGTATTGCCTACTTGGGAACCATGCAAGACAGGAATACTCGTATTTCCGCAATCTCGCTTATGCTTTTAACAACCAAGGTTTACTTAGGTACGTAAAATAATCTTAGTGTCAGGTTTAGAAATGAATAATGTACTCGTTTGCGTATATAATAATAATAAAGCAATGTAATTATCTTGAACGTTAAATAAATCCATAACTCATGATGCTTGCAGTATACTCCGAGGCGAGGGCAGCCACAAAGGCCATCATTACAGGAAAGCTATAACCCTCCGCTATAAATACACGTGAAGATGCCTTTAAGTAGTTGATTAAAAGTCAGTTTTTATGGCCAACCCTTTATAATGCCTAAATAACATAAACCTAGTACTTATCTTTATAGGAGTTGTGGAGTGCATCGTTAAGCTATCACGCGATAATAATTACTGCTTCTCGATTGCAGAAATATGCGCGTAGAATAATTGAGGTGCAGGATACCGGATCGGGAGTCGGGAGCGCTCCCCTCGCTCCTCGACGCAGGGTTTTTTGTTGTTTATGTGCTTTTTATCACTGCGGTTTCCAAGTGAAAATGAATCGCATAATTTTCTAAGCGATGACCACGATTCCCGTGTAATATGATAATGCAATGTATATTTCATGGCGAGAGCTACAATGTTGAATTTCTTTTGAGCTCTAACCAGTTCCCATCAATGCAACCCTACTGCGAAAACATGATCCATGACTAGGTACTTAGCTATTTTTCTTCACACCCGCGTGTTATTGAACTGTTTTCTTCTGTAAGTTGTATTTCTATTATATTACGTTAGGGTGCATTTAATGTTTTCTTCTTTACATTATTTTACATTTTACGTTTCTGTAGGCATTCGGTTTGTTGTTGGTGAAAAATGTTTATAATATATTTATTTTAATAATTTACAATGAGCTTTTTCCTAATTTTTATGTTTAAAAGTACTTAGGTACAACATAAATTTATGCATTTATGACTCTATCTAGCTATTGGAATAAGGCGGCGGCAAGCGAATGCGTTAAACGTAGTATATATATTTATGAACTCTAACAGACTAACTCAAACCCTGCAGTAAATAAAGCTATCGAGGCATAAACCTACTAAGAAATAACCAAGGTTTCTTGTTCAAAGCTTAGGCCAGTTCGTTTGTAAGAGCCTGCCATTCATTCCTTACATAGAGATATGGGCGGTAATGACGGCGGGCGGCGGCGGCTATCGGCCGGCCGCTCGTAAACACGCTTCGACACGAAGCGTTCGAACATGCCCGCGAATGCAACTCAATAGACATCGCGCTGAAGGCCCTCACTTCCTGGTGAGGCTAACTGTTAACATAACAAAACACAGCTCACACGCCCACGCCCACCCGACATCTCAAAAGCATATCAACTGGGCTTTAAATCTTAATTAGATTTCGTACTCAAGGGAATAAATAGAGTTCAAAAGTCAGTGATTTAGTACCCGATGTATAGTTGGTTTAGCTGTACGTGAGAGGGGCGCGTAAGTGGCACGGGTCAGCGGTCGGCCTAATAGCCGGTGTCAGGCGGGTTACCAGACGTATGGTGCGGGCTCGGATAGTCCGGTTTCATATTGCACTAGGTCCCTACTTGTGTCAGATAGCTGTACAAAGATTAATTGGTAGGAAATAAACGCGCCTTGATTGATTTACTGGCATGTTTCTATTATTGAAGGGTTGTTGTAGCTAGGTTATCACATATCGTAAATAAACATGTACATTTATAAATTGACTAGCTTCTGCTCGCGACTTCGTCCGTGTGGAATTCGCAAATAGCGTTCCCGCGGGAACTATGCGTTTTTCCGGTATAACAAGTAGCCTATATGTTGATGAGTGTTATAAACTACCCCATGCCAAATTTTTTTGCAATCCGTTTTAAAATCGTTATTTTGTGTCCAGTAGCGTTTATATAGCCCCCTCGACTTGATAGTGTCTTTTAATTTTCAAGTTTCAGACGTGACTTCTTTTACAGACTTATTATTAGTAAAGAAGATATTGAGGTGTATTAGTTCATGAAATTGCACATCAGTATCCTCTCGTGTGTTGTCGGCGTTGTCACCGCGCGAGGAGGGTTCCGCGGCCGGGGCGGCGGCCGATCCCGCTTCACACGAGGGGTGAGCCGGAGACATTATTTAAGATCCACGCTTGTCGACAACAGATCACTTATCCGATGTCCATTACTGACAAATCGATTGAACTCTGCTCAAATTGAAATCTTTTCCCATGCTCAAGAAAAATATACCTATCTAAAGTGCGCATACTACATAGTGTAAGTACCCACGTGAGATTTCAAGTTAACGAAATTGAGCTTTGATCTCTGACACCTAAATTTACGACAGATTAGTGCTCAGCGCGATCGTGCCGAGTGTTGCCTAGATCCCAGCGGGCGCGGTAGGTAGGAAGGTATGCGAGCGGGCGTCGGGGGCAACGCTCATCGTGTGAGCGACGCGGCCGCGCACAATCGCGAATTCAACGTATGCCTAGCAACAACCACCGCGCTGGCGCTGCACTCCGGGCGCGCCACGGACCCTAACGGTGGCATGCACTTGCACAGAACTGTGTCGCATTGAAATCCGCGAATTCCCCTAAGCTCATCACGTATGGACAAATCGAAATCACGAAATATCGTGGAAATAAGATAATTTGGCGTGGCTCTGGTATGGAATGCTAACGTGGTAACGGGATCGGCGTCTAGAACGGATTTACCTAAATTATTCGGACTACGTTAGCGCTACGTGCGTGCGGCCGCGCGATCCGATATCGCCGGCCGCCTATCTCACTCCTCTAAACGAAAAATCCCAATGCATGTATAAACGGTATATTTGCATCTATAAACAGGTACACTCTAGACATGTGTTTTCGGCTAGCCTATTTACACTTTACTGCTAACGATGCGAAGAAATATCATCTTGGAACCACGTTTAATACTACATAACATCCGAGACACATATAGGCATAGGTAACTGAGATAACTCCGGAAAGGTGACGGAAATGGCTCCTACTGGCCATACTGCATGAGATTTACCCTATCTTCTGTATATATAAAAGGAGAAAGTGATTGACTGATGTATCAACGCACGGCCACACCACCGGTCGTAGAAAGCTGAAATTTGGGATGTTACCTACATGGGGAGTATAGGGGAATACCAAGAGAGGATTTCTCGAAATTCCCACGGGAACGGGAAAAAAATGGGATTTTTACTTTTCATTATTTACGCGCGTACGAAGTCGCGGGAAACAGCTAGTATATTTTTGTTTCATAATATAAAATTTTAAGTAAAAATGTGTACATCTTGGTTGCCCACCATGTATGTACGTGTAAAACTCTATTTTATACCTAAGCATGATTGAGGTACGAATTTTAACATTCTACCTTGTCGCAAATAATAAACTTAGATGCAGAAAATGCATTTCATAGAGCTAACCTAGGAAGTGACTGATGTAGCTTTAAGAGCACAGAAAGTCTGGGTCACGGCTTGCTGCTAAATCTGCCGGGCACAGCCTCGGCGTGGTGCCACTCACGATCTCATACAAACTGATTCCTATGAAGATAAGGTATGCATAAAAGTTGTTTGAAAAACCCAGGCACTGTTATATATTATGATGATACAGTCTAGATAGCTTTCACTTTAATCCTCTGGTACGAAATTTGCACGGGTCAACGAACCGTGAGCAGATCTCATGAAGGAAACCAATATTTGCTATGTTCCTACCTATTTCCCTAAGGGACACAGGCCCGCCACGTCGAGTTATTTCCGCGCGAATGTATAATCTCTAGTCGATTTTCCATCACAGAGAGTAAATATTTTATAACGTCGAATATAACGGATGAAATATATTAAGACTTGCATTTACGCAACACATGGCAGCATAATGGACTAATTTGAAAATGATATGTATTTGAACCGGCGCAATGATTCGACATACATCTGGGCAACGGCTGGCATGCGACATGCTCCATCCACTTAGTATGTACACAATTGCGTTCTCTGCCGTTAATCGACCGCTACACTTCGATGACAATTATCGCCTAATAACGATGCGTTGCCGCTTGTACCCGAAACGTAACGACTCGCCGTCGCCATGTCCACGACTTATATGCTAATTGCTTGTAATTTACGACGGTCGATAATCGCGACACTACTACGTGAGCGCATTGTGCGAACGGCGCGCGCGCACCGGAGCGTAGACGAACCTGGTTCCAGCGCGAGTCACGCGTGCATTTATTAATGAAGCTTACACATTCTCCTACCTACAATTAAGATCGGGGCAGATAAAGACCGCCATCTATCGTTATCAGGATCTCGTCAGGCCGCATTAAAGAACTTAAAAGTGGTTTCCGCGCTCGCTCAGCATTCGCGACTGCCCGGCGCGCCTGACCCGCCGGTCATCTCCGTCAGATCTAAATCTCGGCTACCTACTACCTACCTATCGTAGGCGGTATCCCAGTCTATTTCAACACCAAGGTTCTAATTCCAGTATAAATCAAAACGGTTTGATAAAGAACCATTTTCAAGAACAACTTTGAGACATTTGAAATTTCAAATGAATGAATTTCCGTAGGAACTCGTACTTAACAATACAGAGATACCTAATATTAAAGATTTTCAATTTCCAAACCGTTGTTCATCCAAGAAATTGGTGTCAATGCTCGCTGTGGTTGCAGTGTTCTGAAGTGATGTGTTGGGCAACAGCGGGCACGCCGCCGTCGCGGCCGTTCGCCCAATTCCCGACGCCCATCCGATCGGATCACATCACCCGCTACACGCCTTATAATATAATGATAATATTACTTCACGTGCTTACATTTCAACACAGATTTACTAACTGCTTGCAACTTAAGGGAAACAAAAAACTAAAATTTCTGGTTCAAAAGCTGTTTTTGCTGTATAAAACTAGAGAATAGCGGCCACAAATAAAGCGAAGCAATGAAATGCGTGCGTAGCGTCTCGTAGCACTCCGCTCGCACCGCGTAGATAGCTATGATCAATAACGCGCGCGCCCATCTACAGTTACACGCTCGAGAAACCAATTAAGAGCACCACACATTTGCGGCTTTCATCTCCATGCTTTTCAAATTTGAGTTTATTTAATCGGATTAACTGTTACTTTCCGGCGCAGCCACCGCTGGAGTAAACGGTACGCCAAATTAAGCTTGGGAAGTGGGCTTCTATTGTGTACACTGGAAGAACCGGAGCACGGCGGATGGCAATCAAAACATTATTATAGGGGTAAACAGATAAATTGTCCACTTACATACTTTGGCTCGTTTTTGAGTGTTTCCGCATACAAAACTACTTACACTTTTCTTTGTGTATGAGTTTCTTTCTTACGTGTAAGATTTATGAGCCACACACAGGCAAATATAACATGACATATGGCACGTATGTACAAATGTACACGAAATCTAATAGCGGCTATAGGTGCTTCAGTCGGTTATACGAGATCGTATACTGCACCAAACCAAATTAATTCACCAACGTAAGAAATAGTCTATACCTAATTTACTACCTACATTGATGTGAATAATTGTTAACGTAATATACTTTTTATTTACTTATCTTTGATAGCCTGCATTTATTTGGCGATTAGGTTTTATGTATTCGCAGTTTGATATTCGTCTCCTGCATATCTTCAGTCTAATGGAACTTAACTTTTTAATGAAAAACCAAAACTAACATTTATATCAATCCGCATAATCCATACTTCTATATCCATACTTATATTATAAATGTGAAAGTGTGTTTGTTTGTCCTTTCTTCACGTCGCAACGATGGGAAGAATTTGGATGAAACTTGGTATGGAGATAGTTTGAGGCCCTGGAAATAAAATAGGATACTTTTTATCCCGATATTTTAACGGGAACGGGTTTTCCACGGGTCAAACCAGTTTTTCAATACTACTATAACCATCTATATGTAAGTATCACCGGGTACGCAAATTCTAAGACTACGCGGGACGAAGTCGCGGGCAAACGGCTAGTAATATTATAAATGCGACAGTAGGTTACTCTGGCTGTCCGTCTGTTACCTCTTCACGTTTCAACCGCTGTACCGATTTAGATGAAATTTCGTATCCTATTCTATTAAACGAGCAATCCAAACTCCATACTAATATTATAAATCTGGAAATGTGTTTATTTGTCTGTGTTTCCTTCCTTCACGTCGCAACGAGTGGACCAATTTGGATGAAATTTAGTATGGAGATAGTTTGAGGCCCTGGAAATAACATAGGATACTTTTTATCCCGATATTTCCACGTGAACAGGTTTCCCACGGGTCAAACCAATTTTTCAATACTTCTATAACTATAACTGTCTATATTTATAGTATCATCGGGTGCGCAAATTTTAAGTCTACGCGGGACGAAGTTCGCGGGCATCGGCTACATATACCTACTCGATTTCGATGAAATTTGGTGCATATCGCTACGGGGGGAAAAATCGATTTAACTAGATGTCATATCTGGGAAAATTATTTTTTCAGATTTTTTCCCCTAGGAAAGCTTGGTCGCCCAGGTACTGGAGATAAATTTCCGAGAAAGGAAACGTGCTTCTTTTTTATCCCGGAAAAACGCATCATTAACGCGATACTGGTCGTAAAAAGCTGAAATTTAGCATGTAGGTTCCACGAAAAGTGTAGAGGAGCATTAAGAGAAAAAAATGGGACTTACGCGGGTGATACCGCTAGTTATTAATACAAGTGCTTTATGCAGGTGTGTCCGTTTGTTCTGCTGCCACGAATTCTGGCATCAAACCTACCAAATATTCTTTTAAAGAATAAAAAAGACATATCGTAGAAAAACCGAAAGTTGAGTATAGATACTCAACTTTCGGTTTTTCTACGATATGTCTTTTTTACTACATATTTAGCATAACGCGAGAAAGTCCTTATTACTCATTAGCTACCGACGTAGATTATGGCCGTAAATAATATTAATTCCTGATGCGTATCTACCGTTTTAATAATCAACGTCAGCACAACGATGAAAGCGTCAAATGGAAGGTTTTATCGTCAAGCCTAGCCAATATAATCACATTGATCACTGCATACATTTTCAATTACCGTCCGCTACGTACAAAATGTCGTCAAAGGAAAAAATCCATTAGTTCCAGTTCCATTTCAATTTCGCACTAGAAAAGATGTCACAATGACATCACCCCACCTCTGAATAGCGCGAAAGAAGTAGTGAAGGAAAATTCTTCGTGCACTAGAGGGATTTGTACCTATACAATTGTGTGAAGAAAAAGGAAGCATGGAACCAGCATAGACACGTGATGTGAATAGCTCTTTACGTCCAGAGCACGTGGTATCTTAGTAAAGCAAATAGCGAGTACCCACCCTCACCCTCCGGTCGCGGCACGCCGAAAGCGTCTAGACGGAGCTCGGAGGACCCCCGCTGCCATCTATACCTACGCGGTGATTTATATTTATACGAATATAATAAGGTTAGTTTAAAGTGATCAGAGACGGGCGACTTGTGGCGTCTGCCGCGAATGAACTACGCTGTCAGAATCAGAACGAGAAATGATGTCGCTATCGCTTCAGTTCAGTTTCAAGTTCATTGATGTCTAAAGAAGTAATGATATGTATAGTAATAGTTAATACAGAACACTTTCAAATATAGGTATATATAAGTGAACATATTCTGAGTGATCTCTAAACGAACAGCACAAACTACTGGACGGATCGGAATTAAATTTGGCACACTAATAATAGTTAATAATTATTACGTAGACATCCGCTAACAAAGGATTATTGGAAATTCCACCTCCAAGGTTAGTTGACTGACCCATAAAAAACATTTCATCAATATTATTCAGAAATGAACAAATATTAATAAAAATCTTAATGTTATTTGCAAAACCGAGTCATGTTGAACTTTCACGCTTTAACTCAACCGCAATGAAAGGGTCACTTTGTATAGGATTTTTCATTTCATTGCGGTTGAGTGTATTTACTGAATTTATACCGAGGCTGGGATAGAAATGCCCATTGACGCGAACGAAGAACGAATAACTGAGTTAGCTACGTAGTAGGCCGATAATGAAAATGTGAAAGTAGGGAAATGCTCCCCTTTGAAGCACCTGCGGCGAGGGAGACTGAGGATCGCGACGTCATTCACTTGTTCACGAACACCCTGACATGCTCATGCAACCACTGTAATTAGCCGCAAGTATCATTGGAACGGTGTAAAATAAAAACCGTGTTGGCCTAGTAGTTTGGTTATCGCCTCTCGTAGAGAGTCGGTTTTCACTCCGATGAGGTAACTAAGTATAAGCTTAATTATATTCTCAACTGCACTGAGTTTTCCGATGAAGAAAAATTTCTATAGAAAAACTGCTGAAATCTTCTGCGAAGTAACTTGTAAACCCGCGCGTGGAGAAAATTCTATCGCGTAAAGGCTCTCGTGATCAAAGAAGGAGCCCAGAAGTGGGAAGAATAGGCTGGTGGATAATGAGTCACCTCACAACACTCACTGACATGGTTAATTTCAGTGTCGAGAACAATGTTATGCAGGGTATGATGGTCAGGTACAGTTAAGTAAGTAGGCATAAGAGTCGGGCGCGAAGGTGCGGCGCGCGTGTGTGCGGCGCGGACGCGTTCCCACGGTAACGCCGCCAGCTCCGCGAATGAGCCCGAGTTACGATCCTGCCCACCAGAGCTTGAAAGTTTCATTTAAGACCTTTTTTTCTCTCAACCAAGAAACGGATGCACTAACGATAACGTTTATTTATCGGTTGGACATGAATCATCAGTTTCAATTGAATCGCGTATAATGTTAACGTTGAATTAAAATCAGCTTAGGACTGAATTGGCGTTTATAACCCTATAATGACACTGAAATAAGGATACGGAAATTGAACATGTTTGCATATCAGTAAGTTTGTTGCAGTGATCGTTTTCGATGTGCGTCGACACTTGTAACAACGATTTAGCTACACTTGACAGAACTAAGTTGTGATTCATTGAATTCTGTCGAACATTGTTCGCTATTGTCCGGCACGCTCGCCGTGAATGGACAGTTAAACTTCGCATTCACTCAGAGCTAAACGGCTACCTAGATTTTTGCGCTGAACTCACGTTTCCGCGTTCCACGACCGACTACAAAGTGAAGCCTAACTTTGGGTGCCTACTTAACTGTACACATAAGGCAACTTAGTCTTTGTAGGGTTGAGCTTTAATGCGATGATTGAATGAGAGGAGCAGGTACGCGAAGTGTATTTACTCTACTATGATTATTCATTATAACAATGAATTATACAAATTGAGGTCCTGAAATATGTTTTTTTTTTCTGTTAACAATATACACGGTGGGTCAGAAAATATGGCAAATAATTAACCCACCGTATCGGCTATCGATTATAAGTATATTGTATAGGTCTTTAATTTTTTTTGAGTTGGTAAAAAAAAATATTTTGTATAGGATTCAGGCGTCGCTCACACAATCAATCCCATATACAATTATTTTTTTTACCAACTCGAAAAAAATTAAAGACCTATACAATATACTTAGAATCGATAGCCGATACGGTGGGTTAATTATTTGGCATATTTTCTGACCCACCGTGTATATAACATTAAAGTGCGTTCTCCCACTAAATAAGGAAGATAATGAATTTATTTTAGGTTATAATTTAGTGACACGGGAAATCACATGTCTATAAACGTTTCTATACTCGTGGCCTTATATGTAATATGTAATACAATAGCTTTTCTGCCTAGATTTGTTTATCGCGTTGCAGCGGGATCTATGCGATTTTACGGGATAAAAAGCAACCTATGTCCTTTCCCGGGTCTCGAACTTTCTCAGTGCCATATTTTTTCAATTCGAGGAGGATTGAGACGAAAATGATAAGTTTCATAAAGGTTATTATGGTTCTGTATCTTACTTATATATACTATACTTACCTATATCTTTTTACCCGAATGTCAAGGAGGGTAATGTTTTTAAAGTAGTAGATTTCAATTTATAGTTTTACGCTTGTCAAGGTGCAATGTCCTAAAGATAGTAGATAGAAGAAGTAGGTACTTTATCAAACTAAGATGACTTAAAATCATCTAAGACTCGTCATCTATATTTATTAATATCTTGTTAGACTACATAATAAATACGTATTTTCTAGGTGCTATATTTTTAGAGGTGACGCATGAGATTTTACGCATACGATGTAACCGATCCTCAGACGAGCAATCCGAAATTGAATCTTCAAATTTCTTTGTTGAACACGAAGGTAGAGGGTAAAGTGAAGGATTTCTGGCCATTTCTGGCACGTTATGAGCTGTGATTGTTAGTCTCCGGGGTGACGTGCCATCGCCGGCGCGTTTTCCACCGGCCTTGAGTGTCTGGCGGAGTCAAGTGTGCCAGAACAAATAGGGTAGGTACAAGCAAGAGAAACAGATTCTCTATATTCAATTCGGCACTAATGCATTGAGATGTGTTAAAGATGTCTAAGTATAAAGTGTGTGAGTTTATTGTTGTGTATCACAACCACGAGCTGTACCATATAAACGTCATTACAAATAGTATATCTTGAACTCTATGTGTTACGACCTTATATACCCTGGTGGTTTTTATTAATATGTCACATATTTCCAAAACTTGGATTTTTCAAATACACTGGAAGCATTTCAAGAGCTCCAATCGGTAGTCCAATCTGTTTTATTTGATTACCTGCCTAAAGAATAATAAGTAGGTTTTAGAAATAATTCATGATGAATCCATGAAAAAAATCCATTGGAAATTTCTTAACGAAGACTTCTTTTGTTTCCGGAAGCAGAGAACTGCCGTGTCATTTTGAGAATGTTCTGCAACTTGTAATAAAGTGAAGTTCAGTGTGCAAAGATTGGGTCTACTTATTTCAGAATACACCTCATCAATTTTGTTTTGAATGTACCTAAAGTCTGTGTTCGATTGTTGCAGGGCTGCGGCAGATGGATCGGCGCGCAGCGGGGGCGCTGCTCGCGCTCGCCGCCTGCATCGCGAGCGCGGTGGCCGGTGAGTCGCCCCTGGCCATCCTAACTCGATTACAGGGACCCTACACCTAGTATTAGTTCAACTCAGTGGTGTTTTCCTAAACACAAACAGGCAGATGTTAAATTGGGAAGTGCTCACCGATTCCTAATACCTACTCCAAAAAATAATTAATTCGTTACGAATATGAGAGGTGCTGTTCAGATTTTTTTATTAAGTTTATTCATTTAGTTACATTTTTTGTAATGATTTTGGAATAAAACTTAATTCAATAACCTAAGTAGCCTACCGAGGATACATTATTGAATCATAAAAAAATAGCTAATGAAATGAAATGACAATAAGCAATTAACTACTACGTAAGTTTATTGACATTGTGGTTATTTTCGTGATAGTGACCTTTGCCAAAATGAAACTATACATAATAGTAACTTAAAAGGTACTGTAAATATAACTTTTAGGAATATTTACCATGAAAGTAAATCTTATTAAATAAAAGACAAAATATACGTTAGATTTATACAATGAAAGTAAAAGTTAATGAAAATATCGGTATGTGTAATGGATATGCCAATTACTTTTTTAACGCTACTAGGTACTTCTCTGATCACTTACATCTTTTTTATTACAAACGACTACAGTAGTTTCTGCCAAGATGTACGGTCTATTACGGGAAAGACGTCACGTAATGTGTAACACGATACTAGGAGCTCTGGGGCCGAAGTAGACCATGTCTTACAGAACTTACTTCTATAGAATGCGTTCTCAAAATAGGCCGGTTCCAATATCTAACGTAACAGAATTCTGTCTAAATTTGGCTACTTCTACGCTACAATCGTGGGAGTTGTACATGAACTGCCATTATTCTGTCTACGCACTAAAACGTCAGTTCTCAGCCATGCCACCTCACATACGAGTTTAAAGACAAAATATAACTGACAGACTATGAATTGCAAAATAATCCCTGCTTATCGGAACGACACCCATTAATGAATTATGTATAGGTGGACATACTTACACTATACACTTATAATACCTATAGGTACCTATGCTTGACAGGTGTTATAAGAAAAACATGCTAATGCAGACATAACATATGTGAAATTGACTCTAGGGTATTCCGTTGGTAAATCGTTTCAAGCGTCTACTTCGTAGCGTAGATGACCCATTGACCATAAAACGTGGAGTGGTCTATGTTATATGTGGAACAAACGTGGGAAGAGGCGTCAAAGCGGGTGCGTAGGTAGTGTACCATATTTAAAGTTCTGAATGTTATCAATCGTATCATATCGTATGGACCATCACTTTCTGTAAACGTCCATTCCACTACGTAAGTAATTAATATTTTAAAAACTTTAAGCCTTGCTTTTTTTCGTTATTTTTTATCCTTTTACGCCACTCCGACAACGACGTCCTTTTCTACGAAAGCCTTTGTTTAATCTCTCAATTTTCGCAGATATACAGAACTAGTTGCAACTGTAGTTGTATATTTAAATAGTAAACTGGTTTCTGGGGCGTCGAACTTTTATTAATGTTTATTATATAACTCATATTCAAGTTGAGCCGTTTTATGGTAATTTCTTATGCGTATTATATAGTAACGGTGAAACGACAATAAAATACCAACATAATGTGCATTTTTACCCAAACGGCGCGAAATGAAGCGTCATAAGCAACATGTTTTCGGCTGATTTAATATAACTTATTACCATAAAATTAGAAGAAGATCCATCAGTAGACCGGGTCGGGCCGGGGCGCGGGGACGGGTGAACGGCACGCGCCTCCTGCGCATAACTGTACTGCAGCAAGCTGCCTGTCTGTCTCGAAGTGCATGTTATTAGATGATGCTATTTTCGTCTGCCGTCCCGCAGATTTAGTACCCCCAGCACGGCAATTTCAAAGAATCCACAATCAATTTATGTTACATAGGAAGTATATTTAAATGCGGCCTACAGAGTTAAGGTCTACCGTGTGAACTTCATCACGCATGGCGACCACGCCGACATTCATTCATTGAAACAACAATCCATATTAATGTAGTGCAGATTTTAAATTCAAGCCAGCTCCTGATTTCGATTGACTCGGACCATGTTTCTAAGCGCACGATTTTGCATTAAGCAGTTTTTTGTTCGTGCAAAGCCTTTTATAACGTCACACTTGTACAGGGCGCACGGGCGGTGATTAGTATGGGGCGCAGGAGTGGTTCTACGTCACGAGAGCTTGCCACTTACGAAGCTTTCTTATTAGCCCTCACTCACACAATACATACCAAATACCAAACGGTTTTAGTTTTACATATTTCATCAATAGTCGGAGCATTAAAATTATATTTTCAAATTCCTTGACAACTTAGGTATATTAATTATTTGTCGTGTTTCCTGTAGTAAAACATTTTTTCACATTATTTCAACTGATACTGTTATCTTTTACGACCATCGTTAAGAAGAAATCTGCCTGTGGTAAAATGACGGAGGGTCAACACTCTAAGAGAGTCAGCAAACAGGATATCAATTTCCGTTTGCCAATCTAATTATTTTCAATTTACGACCGCGAAGAATTTATTAAGGAATTGATTGGTGTTTTTGAAGAATGGAAGCTAGAGACGTAACAGGTAACTGTTAGGCCAACAATTGGCGGTTATATTATTTAAAACGTCTATTTATACCTACGCTCTGTCATTGATTTGTCATTATCAGTCCCAGTAACTTTAACTGGATTCTATATTTATCAATGAAAGATTGTATCTTCGTTTGAAAATGATACATATTCACGCGCATTATAGGTACCTTTCTGTTTCATCTGGTGACAAACAAAAGCATGGTGCCTCCGCCCTAGCCAGGAAGATCTTTACGCGTGTAGGGGATACATATCAATCGATTATCCAGCCGTTTCCTCTAGCTCCGTCGTATCGGCATAAACCGCGATGTGGACATTAACGACCCCCTCTGTTACTTTAATTGCGGCTTTGACGCGTCTCGCTGCTCGGTTTCAGTCATTATATGCAGTGAAACGGATATGCAAAATGACTTTATCCTTTTCGCGGCCACTGTCGCTCAAAGCCAACTAAGTTTCCAGCGTAAAATGAGCTCTAGCTCGAGCGCGTATTGATCAAGTTAGGGCTAAGTTTGTCATTGGCGGGGTGGTCAAAGGTTTATGACGATGACCGATCGCGTCCCGAGCAATTTGCAGCTTATTATGAGGCCAACTGTGACGCGTCCAATAAGCCGGCCCATAAAACAACTGTAGCGGCGTTCTCGGAACTGCGGCTGGCCCGGTCGCCGCGTCTGTATTAATATGTCCCCGCAATTAATCCGTATTTTGCTAAAATACAACGTATTTTACAGAATACTTGCAGAGAATATACCGAGGATTTGAGACGGACCATAGCTTTGAAGCTTGCTATTTATCTATACTACTAATAATAAGTCTGTAGAAGAAGTCACGTCTGAAACATGAAAATTAAAAGGAACTATCAAGTCGAGGGGACTATATATAAACGATACTGAACACAAGAGTTTTTAGAAAAAATGTCTGTATGTATGTATGTCTGGATTTAACTCGAAAATTACTGGTCGGATTGCAAGAAAGATTTGGTATAGGGACAGTAAAGTTATTGCTATAATACTGGTCAACATATAGGCTACTTTTTATCCTGGAAAAACGCATCGTTCTCGCGGGATGCCTATACCGAATTCCACGCGGATGAAGTCGCGAGCAGAAGATAGTTACAGAATATATGTTGTGTATTAAACAATTTCCAAAGTAGCCTTAACAGAAAATTTACGCGTGTTTTACGTTAACGGTGACTGCTGCGGCTGCTGATAATAGCCATACCTACTATACTGTATACCTACTATCCGTACTAATTCATAGGTACTAATATTATAAAAGTGAAAGTGTGTTTGTTTGTTTGTCCTTCCTTAACGTCGAAAAGTATTACCTTCACGCAAGACCCTAAAACTAATAATTTATTTTTTCGGCAGGCGCTACTTTTTATCCCAATATCCCGGGATTGCGCTGTCCGCAGGCAACATTGAGGCCCAGGTGCATTTGTTATATAACTTGATCGTTGATACATCGAATTCGCACTCACATTTAAATGAAATCGATCAATCACGGAACGAAAGTGATTGGTAAATACGTCATTAACTCGTGTAGGACTCGGTAACTTCATTCGACACGCATTGCGCGGTGTGGACTGATAAGGGAACTGAAAGGTACTTTCAGAGAACGTAAATTGAGTTGGTAGTTTGTTTATGTTTATTTTCATTTGAAAAATATTGCAGCAAAACCAAATAACTGAATATTGCTGCACCTAATTTTATGCCTGTCTGTCTTTTCTATCGATACGTTGTTACAGCATTGGCGACTTGTAGAGAATGCCATCGGGCAGTAAGTTCGCCATTTCTACAATTTTATTTCCATGTGAAAAATTGTTTAGATAAGTAAATAAATGGTGTGTGACTAAATTATGTATCAATATTAACGAAAATGCGTTTTCTATTTTACAGCACCAACAGCCGGCAATCAGACTGCACTAGACGTATATGACGGTAAGCCTAGACCATTTACTTTACCTTATAATAAGACGGTTACGAATTATAATGAATAAGCGTCATGAGCATCGTCAGCGTGAAATATCCTGCAAATCACGCCACATTGATAGGACTTAAATTTGGAATTGATCATAGGTACCTACCTTAACAATGTAGGTGATACCTAACCTGTCGGTTGCATTTTTTACCATTCACTATGCAATATATGCTAAAGCAGTATCAGTACCTACATCGTACACAATATGTGTTAGGCCTAATGGTTGACTAGCAGGGAATGCCTATAGGTAATAAGGCCGCCATTTGTAAACATTGTTATATGTATTAAAAAACTACGTTGTAGAAAGTTAAAATTTCGCAAGTAGGTTCCTTCGAGAGTATAGGGGAGCACTAAGAGAGGATTTTCCGAAATTCCTTCGGAAGGGGGGGATGGGTTATACTGCGGAAGACGGCTACTGCTTAACATAACCTGCTGATTTAAAAAATTTCAGGAACAGTGGAAGGATGCTACTACAACTTCCAGCACTACGGAGAAGGAGACAGGATCATGACGAACGAGCCCTGCCTGAACTGCACGTGCCACAACCGGATGCTGATGTGCTACCTGCGGGTGTGCCCCTTCACCAAGCCCATCGGCCAGGACTGCTCGGTCGAGAAGCGGGCGGATCAGTGCTGCCCTATTGTCACGTGTCCGGATGGTAAGAATACACATCTTAATTAGTGATTAGATTAAAGAATCCATCCTAGGTACCTAACTTATAGTTTGTTACAAAAATATACATATTCTTCCAAGGGTTCTAATACCCTAAAGGCACTTAACTATAGATAGATAGCAGTTGTTACACAGGGTACTTTAAGGTGAGTAGTGACGCAAAAATGCAAATTCGAGGCGTTTTTGTAACCATTTTTGTATAACTATAACAAGTTGTCACCTGCAAAGTTTACCAATATGGAACACAAATAAAGTCAATTATTGTTTCCGGTATCTTACATCGTCTTATATGTAATAATTTGTACTATGGACGTCATTTATAAGAAATACTTAATCCTCCTAAATGTAACGATTTATTTCCACTTTACAGTTACTTTTCAGAATTTTATCTGGTGCTTTACCCACTAACTAATATAATAAATAGCTTTTAGACGAAAAACATATGTGCTCCTAGTGTATGGTAGGCGCTTTGTTGAACTATGCGGCGTTTTTTTATATTTTTAAATATATTTTTTATTGATTAAAAAATATCTAAACTATCATGATTACTAAAGAAAGAAGGAGAAAAGTTCGTTTCATAAATTTGACTTTTACTTATCTTGGATTTGAAATCGTGTTATTTTTCTATAACTTTGCATCATACAGAAAGTTGTGGTTGTATTCAATTATCAAAGTGTTAAATTAATTAAAAAATATATACAAAAAATTACTTAGCGGTGATTTGAACCCGCGCCCCTCATGCGCTTTCATGTTATGATGAATTTGAACCGCTGGGCCTGCTGGGAGACTTTACTTAGTAGACGAAATTAACCATTGTTATCGTTGTAATTTACGTTAGCGTATTTGGTGCGGTTATTATTGCGGGGTTCGGGCAGGGTGAGCTCGAACGCCCAAGGTCATCGACGGCTATACTCGCCTTAATAGGTACAAGTTTTTTTATGCTAAGTAAATTTCTAACATTTCTTGGCTTCAGTTCCAGTTGATCTCCTCACCTCGACGTCGACGTCGTCGCCGGCTGAATATGGAGAAACTGGAATTGGAAAATTGGACAGATACGGCTGCAGCATCAACGGGAAATACTTCTCAGAGGGCTCGAAGGTGCCATCCACTCCGAACAAACCCTGCGAACATTGCTACTGCATACGAAACATGACGACTTGTGTAATGCAAGAATGTACTCTCCACGTAGATGGTTGCACTCCTATTTATCACAAAGATGTGTGCTGTCCAGTTCGTTATTCATGTGGTAAGTTGAATAAAAAATATATTATTTCAATGAATTAAACAACTTCCTCAAAGTCTTTTATAAATTTACAAGAATGTGATTTGTCGATTTTCAATAGAATAATACTTACATATTCTCACCGTAATTGTCCAAATTTTCAGATCACCCCGAAGATGAAATACCGCTCTTGGACGACATGACCACTACAGTGCGACCCACGCCTGGCTTCCTGCTGACAACCACTACGGTTGCCCCGGTCACACAGTTGTCACAGGACTGTGTTCACGATGACAAAGTATTCGCCGACGGCGCTCTGATCAAAACAGAAAAAGCTTGTCAACACTGCTATTGCATGAAAGGTGACATTGTTTGTGTAGTACAAGAGTGTGGCACTCCTATGGAAAACGAAGGAAAGAATTGCACTTCAATGCCACCTCGGGAAGGACAATGCTGCCCCGATACATACATCTGTGAAAGCGACGAGCTAACTACTGAGGAGAAGACTGATTACACTACGATACCGTCTTCAGAAGAAATAACCACTTTACCGCCGCCTAGAAGGGTAATTATTGAAGGCAGTGGATACAGAAATGAACCTGATGAGCCATATACTGAAGTACCTACCTTCGAAAGTGAAACTGAAGGTAGTGGTGAGGAATCTTTCAAACCAATTGATGCCGGTGATATGTTAATACCTGAAAAAGAAACTCCTTCACCAATTCTTACGACTGAACACGATGAAAATGTTGACCAGCTAAGCACAAGTACAACTAAAATGCCTATCATTGATAGCGAAATAACTCAAAAGGCTACAACGGAACCAGATAAGGGAGAAAATACAGTGCCGAGTGGAAACTTAGATGAAGACACTTCTGAAGCACCTACAAGAGATAACATAATACCCAAAGAGGATGAACCAGCTGATATCACTGTACCTACTACAGAGTTATACTACAGCGAAAAGACTACTGTTGAACTTGAAGAGGAACCAAGCCCAGAAGATAAAATGACAACCGAAGCAGTTGTATTGACTACCAAACCTACTCCTATAACAGAAACAACTACTGCTGATCAGTCACTCACCCTAGTAGATAAAGAGGTAACTTCTAAGAAGGAACCTTCTGAAGTAACAAAGCCTACACCAATTGAGGAAACAGATAAAAAGACAGAATTTGAAAGTACAACTTCGAAGGACGCTGAAGAACTAAGCACTAAGGCCAGCGATGTCACTGACTCTGATGTAGTTACAACCGAAAGCTCCATCACATCTGTAGAACAGGCAGCTAAAACTACAGCGGCCCAATTGCCAGAAGAAGATAATGAAGTCTTATTGAAAGAACAAACCACAGAAACTAGTGTGCAATCTTCTAAACCAGATGCTATTGAGACCGAAACTGAACAAGCTGAAATTAACACTGAGGTCCCAACTGCAAGCGAAGTTGGTACAACGCCTGTCAATCCTGTTGATAATGAGATTGATGAAGAACCATTCCCGACTTCATCACCAGGCAGGATACCTGGTGAAGGCGATTGCTTACTTGATGGCATCACATATCGAAACGAGAGTGTCGTACCCAGTACCAATAATTGCCACTCAAGTTGCAAATGTATCAGTAGTATTGTCAAATGCGACCCAATAATTTGTAGTGCACCGCCGGATTACATGGACAACTGTCAGCCAATGTATGACTCTCCAGAGTCGTGTTGTCCTACTTACGTGTGCGATCATACCAAAGAGACTGTACCACCACAATCACATAGTCAAATGTCTGGTACAGAAAGTCCTGTGCCGACGCCTAGCATTGAATGCGATGGAGATCAATGTGAAGTTGTTAAAGATAAGGATGAATCTGCTAAGCCTAGCGAACCATGTACTTCTGAAGCTTGTGCTGTTGATACAAGTAAGAAACCAGAAACAAAGGATAAAACAGATCTTGAACCTCAACCTCACCCATCAGGACCTGCTGAAGATTGCACCGGTGATAAATGTACAGCCCAGCAGGAGCCCTGCATGGGAGATGATTGCAAAACACCAACTACGAAAGATCAAAGCTGCGATAGTGAGCATGGTTGCACACTTCCTGTTGAACAACCGTGTCAAGGAGAAGACTGCAAAACTCAACAAGAGCCTGGGCCTGCTAAAGGTGATACTATTCCTTGCAATGGTCCCGATGGCTGCGAAGAAAAGGTTCCTGAAAGGACATCTGATTGTAATGGTGAATCGTGTATATCCGAACCCTCAACAGTTGATACAGTTAACAAGGAAAAATGTGATGGTGGTGATTGCGGTATTCCAGCTCAAGCTCCCGAAACGGAATGTAACGAAAAAAGCTGTGTTCAAAAACCTGTATCTGACATTAGTAAACTTCCTACTGGTGGGTGTACTGACTCTGAATGTACACCACAAGACAACGTGCCACAAACAACCGATGCTCCTGTATCAGATTTAGATGTACCTCAAGCAACCGAGCTACCAATATCTCATGAAACAGAACGTGGAGATATCACTGAGAATATCACTGACGTGACCAAAACGCCTCAAAGAGAACAACCTAGCAAAACAAGTAGCTATGAAGGTGCAGAAACAACAACGCAGTATAGCGAGAAAGATCACAAAGAAGAAGAAAGTATGCCGTCCGTCACCACCGCGCCAGAATTGGAAGCACAAACAACAGAAATGCAACAGCATGAAACCCAGACTGAAGTAGTAGTTGAAAAACAAACAACCATTTCTCCATTACCAACCAAGATGGATTCTGAGGTTACTCCAGTTCCCAAAGAAGAAATCACTACACAAGAACCGAAACTATCGCCAAGTGATACAGATGATCAAACTGAACTTCCAGATATAGAAAATAAATTACCTGAATCAGAATCTACTGATCAGTCCTTAATTGGCGATGAGAAGACTGATATGCCTGAGACAACGTCTCGCATAGATAGTACAAATGAAGTACAGAAACAAGACGTATCTACAGAAGCGGTAACAGAATCACAATACAAAGAAACTACTGCTCCAAGTTATAAAGACAAAGATCAAGATAGTATAACGACTTTGGCGCCAGAATTTGAGCTTAAACAAGATGAAGTTTACACAGAACCTCCATCTAAGGAAGGACCCGTTGAAGTAACTAAAGAGCCTTCTTTAAGCGTAACTGAACCTACCGAAGCTGAAACCACTGCAGTGGATCAAAAAGAAACCGATAAAGTTATCGATGACACAATTAACAAAGAAATTACTTCACCTAAATATGACGCTGAAACGCAGTCTCCCATAGAGACTACCTCGGAAGGAAAACTCTATACAAATGCTCCTGAAACCACCTTAGCACCAGCAGTAGAAGATGAAAATAAGGAAATTGATTTACCTGTCGTCATATTACCATCTGAAGAACCTGAAACAAGTAAACCAGATGATCTCGCTTCAGTTTCTGCAGAGACAACATCTCCAAGTGCACAGGAAGAGTCTGTTGAAACAGATACTAAATCAACAATATCCAGTATATTAGATACAACATCGAAGCCTGAAGTTTCAATAGATGATAGCTCTCGGGTTCCAGAAATTAGTACAGACTATCCGGATTCACATGTTACCGAACCACAAGAAATCACTACGAAACAAACAGTATTTGAAGAAACGGATATTCAAAGTTCGGTTACACCAACAGAGAAAGCACCTAGTGGCTTGGAAACAGAAACACCAATGTCTATCATTAAGGATCATGGAGATGATGAAATGGCGCCAACAACTCCTTCTGATTATTTGGAACAAGAGCAAGATACAAAGAAACCTGATGATTTGATTCCGCACAGTACAGAATTATACCCAACCGACGCTGAACAAGTGACATCAGTTAAACCAGAAATTGAGAAAGACAGTGAAAAGATGCCTACTTTGAGTGACGAAGAACAAGTAGCGACCAAAATACCAGATACCGAAATCGAAACGACATCGTCGATCTCAAGAGATGAGAATTCATCCAAACAGCCGATCGAGGAATCTGGAGAAACAGGAACTGAATCTGCAGTACCTGAAGCAAGCACTGACAAATCACCAGCAACAGTACCAAGTGATGAAAAATTAGCTAGTTCAGGACATGATTCACCCATCACTGAACCAACAGTCAAAGAAACCGCCTCTCCACAGGAATCTGTCAGCGAAAGTGTACCTGATGAAATTCCTGACACAGAAAAATCTGATTCATTTACTGAATTGCCCACACAATCAGAGACTGAAGCAGTAGATATCGTGACACCTACACGAGATGAGTCTGGCGTAGAGACAGAGGACAAAGTAACAGACATTCCCGAACTGACTATTCACGAACATGTTGATTCAATACAAACTACGATTGAATCTGGAGACATTGTAACTGAGAAAGTGGCAAGTGCACCTGATACTCTTGCTACAACACCTCAAATTGTTTCTGATAAGGAAGTTACAGAAACTCCCGAATCTACCGATACAAGCACTCCGGAAATACCAGTCAAAGATGTGCCAGAAGAAGAATACATTACAAGTGCGCCAAAGCATCCACACACAGAAATCAGTGAATTGAAACCCCAAGATGTCACAACTGCTATTCCAGAACAAACTCCAAAGGAAGAACAGCCGATATCGACGGAAGCACCTGAAAGTCAAGATACTGCAACTGGTATATCCGAGACACAGGAAAAAACCACGGAAATATTGACATTAGATATCACAACGAGTGCTCCCAAAATACCTGTAACCGAGGCTGAAGAAGAACAAACTAGAGCTCCAGAATCACAAGACATAAATATTCCAGAAATCACAACTACGAAAGATAAAGTCACAGAATCACCAGCATCACAAGACGTTTCCACCACGATCTCAGAAACACCCGATATTACGACCACTAAACTCCCTGAAGTACCAGAACAACTGGATATTGCAACAACGTCTCCGGGAGTATCTCGAACAGAACCTCATAAGGAATCTCCTGAAAAGCCAGACGCTACCACGAGTGTTCCTGATTCAACTATTACAAAAGACAAGGACGTAACTAAAACACCAGAAATGGAAGACTCTGACATGAAACTTTACGAAATACCTACAACGGAGTCGCAACAAGAAACTACGGCATCTCTTGGGTCACAAGAAACAGAATCAAAGGCTCCTGAAACATTAGTCACAGAAGCTCAAGAAAAGATACCAGAAGTTCCAGATATACAAGATGTTGTGACCAATATGCCTGAAATACTTGTAACAGAACCCCAGAGGGTAACCACCGAAGTCACCGAAGGACAAGATATTTCTTCCAGCGTTCCCTTGATGCCTGTAACAGAAACTCAAAAGGAGTCCACAGAATCTCAAAAGGAAGAAACCAAGGCTCCACAAGAAAGCTCATCCGAAATTTCAGAAGTTCCTGTTACTGAAAGTGTAGTTTCAGATGTTTTAAATGACCTTACCACCAGCATCCCAGAAATATCGGTAACGGAAACCCAATACGAGGGAACAGAAATCCCAGAGTCACATGATATAGAAGTTAACGTTCCAGAAATTACAACAGAATCACAAAAAGGAGCGTCAGAACCCTTAGAACCATATGATGTCAACGTTATTCCCCAGGCACCAGAAACTGACTCACCAATCGAAGTAACAGAACAGAATATTAAACCTCATAAAGAACCCACTGTGATACCAGAGTTGGATTCCGAAAAGTATGACACAGAATCTCCAGAAATACCAACGCTCTCCACCAGTGCACCAACAATATCAGAAACAGAACCAGGGAGGCAAGTGACAAGCGAAACAGAAGAGCAAGAATTAGTTACAAAAGCTCCAGAGACAGTAGACTCAGATGTGGTGACACAAACATCTGAATCTCAAACTATTGCAACAAATGCTCCAGAAATATCTGATTTGCCTGAAGTAGAAACGGAGTTATCAGTTGCTGAGGTGACAACGCGATCTCCAGAAATTTTAGCAACTGAACCCCATGATATAGTTACAGAAGCACCTAGCCAAGAATTCGCCACAAAACCAGCAGATAGAACACAAACAGAAATGGAAGAACCTGCTGTAACCGAAAAAGAAGTCACAGAAACACCTCTTAAGATAACGACTAAATTTGACGATCATACTGAACCTGCAGCAGTGGAAATTGATGTGCAGACTGAGTCACCTACGGTTGAATCAAGTTCGACTGTGCCGACTGAAGCAGAAATATCTAATGAACTGACTACAAAGGTTCCAGAATCACTTGTAACTGAACTTAAAGAGAAAACCACGGAACCAGCTCCAAGCAAGATAGATGAAGATAAACAAGATGAAAATATTGGAACGGAAATTTCCATCGGGGTTCCAACAAAGACGCCTGAATATATAGAACCTGAAAAATCAGATGCGACTGAATTACCTATTTCACAAGTTCCAGTTGAATTTGAAACTGAATCACCTCACAAAGACGATGCCAAATTAGATGTAACCGAGGCCCCTGAAGTTCATGTTACAGAAGAAGCACAATATGTACCAGACGTATCAGGAGGCACAAGAAAGACAGAAATTACCACACCAACGTTTGAACAAGAAGAGGTCACCAAAGCTCCTGAACAGCCATACCAAACTTCGGAAACTAAACTCGAACTGCCAGAAACAACACCTTTCTTAGTATTATTAGAGGAACACACACATAAACAAGATACAATATCGCCTAGCGATGAAATGACTACAGTTCCATCTGATTTACCGTCAGAATATGAACCATCAACGCCTGAACCCACAATCGACAAGGTCACTGAACCTGCTCCAGATACAGAAAGCGAAAAGCCTGATGAAGGCGTTAAGCCAATAGACATCGACCAAGATAGTGAAAAGATAGAAACACCAACGCCCGAAAAAGTAACAGAACCCACGTTAATCTCTGAAGACATTACAACAACGTCACCTTCAACAGCTTTCGAAGATAAAGAAATTCAAGCGACGGAAAAACCGGTAGAAGTAGAATCTAACGAAATTTCTACCTCGGCTCCCACATCAGCAGTGGAACAGAGTGAAACTCAAAAACCTTTCATTCCGGAATCCACTAGTGAGGCTGACCAAAACGTACCAGTAGGAACAGAGAAGCAACCCGAGACGAGTGCTCCTGAAGAAGAATTTATGTTCGCAACGACTAGAGCGACGACGGTGAAAGCGGAAGAAGAACTTACGACTCTTTCGCCGTTATTAGACAAATTCAGTAAACCTGAAGAAACCCCTCAACCGGATAAGGAAGAAAAACCGAAACCCGATATTGTCGAGGAAGTACCGAAACCAGTTACTAATGAAGTTCAAACCACTGAAGAGGCACCTCAACCAGATGAAGAAAGTCATTTCCCGCCAACTGGTACCAGTAGCTATGGACAAGAACCTGACTACGGGGAAGAAGATCAAGCGTTTGGTCCCGGAACCTGCAGATATGGAGGAAAAGTCTACGTATCAGCCCAACAGATCCCTAGAGACGATCCTTGTGACTTCTGTTTCTGCTTCAGGAGTGATATTATCTGTTTACAACAGAGTTGTCCTCCTCCTATTCATGGATGTCACGAGGAGCCTATTCAAGGGTTCTGCTGCCCTCGGTACGAATGTCCCGTGTCGATGGCGAACTCTGTGAATGTCACCACCACCACGACGACCACCACAACCACGCTGCCACCCCACTTCCTGCCCCACGCCTATGGTGGCATGGTGCAAAGAAGAGGCTGCCAAATTAAAGGACACACCTATAAAGTAGGAGAAGTAGTGCGAGCGTCGTCTGGACCATGTTTACATTGCACGTAAGTGTATATTTACATTAAGTACAAAGTATAGTATCTAATTTGCAAAATTACAACATTCTAAATCTAATTCAATTTCGAATCTTTCAAGGTTTCACATTAATAGAGGATTCATTTACAAGTCAATAAATGTTGTGTTTATTATTCTTATATTTCTTTTAACTAAACAAAAACGCTATTCAAAAGAGCTGGAGTGTGCAATTGCTACGTATAAGTAATTAATATCTGAAATTGGTATTTCCAGATGTGGAGGAGACGGTCAGATGAAGTGCGACCCGAAGGTGTGTACGCCGGAGCCGATGCTGCGGCAGATGATCGCGGCGGCCGTGTCGGCGCGCCGGCGCAGGTGAGACGCCCGCGCCGCCCGGCCCGACCGCCTCATCATCCCCATCTACTCTTCCATGCACAAGAATAATGCTCAAAATCCCGAAGGAGTAGTATAAGATTTCGTGTCATATATGGTAATTGTTTTTTTAACTTTCATTAAGTCGTGGCACGCACAACTCAATTATACTTGACTGTGATTAAATAATTGAATTAGATTTTTCCAAATCTAAATTGTTAGTGTTTTCGGGTCTTCACTATAAGGCTAATTTATTATTATTATTTAACTTCTCATTAACAAAAGTCAGTGCCAAACGATAGTGCTAAGTTGTGATCGACTATGCCTTTATGATAACAGTTTCAAAATTTATGCTAACACTCACAATGCGAGTAGAAAATTGACCAAAGCGAAGCTATACAATGTCGAACTCAACTGATAAGAAAACACGTCCCGCTTCGTTTCACAGGTCACTAGATCGCCGAAATCTTGACCATTTTATTCGTACACTTAATTTACCGAAATAAGTTTAGTCAAAATCTTTATTTTTACACGATGTTACAAATAAGCGATCTAGTATCGTGTAAATATGAAGTAATTCATAAGGATCCCTGATGTAAATGCCTTACTTAATTTGTAATAATTTATATATTTTAGGTGTATAGTACTTAAGCCATGTGTTAAGACCAGTGACTATTATAATTTAGAAGTTAGAAAAAAGAAGCCACTTCAAGATGAAAGTGCGAGAGGCGCCGGCCGACGCGCACGCGCGCGCGCCGCCTCGGCCGCGCCCCTCCGCCTCGCGTCTGACAGAAAGTGACATCTCGACTGATCTTGTTTTCTCTAATTCGTGGGGCTTTACAGTTTTTACTAGCACTTATTTAGTGATAGTGACCAATATTTTTAAAAATGTTTTGTAAAGAACTTTTGCAATATGAAGCTGTCGAGCATATTGTAGGATCTTTTGTAACTTTTGATATTAAAGTGCTGGTAGACTTATTACATGATCGTTCATGTTTCGTAACAGATCAAGACGGGTACGAAAGCGCACGCTTTGCGGCCGCCCCACCGGCGGGTTGTAGAAGAAGGGGTGGTCTCATTAATTCGTACAAATTTTCTTCTGTATTTGTAGGTTTTAGTTATATATCTTCTTATTTATTTAAATTTGTAGATTTGGTTTAGAACGATGTGACGAGGTGAGTATTAAAACAAAAAATGGTAAATAAAGAAATAAAATAATATTCCGGTTTCCGAAAAAAAAACTATACCTTATTTTATTTGATTAATTAGTTTTACCAAGCTACAAACTAGCTGTCTATGCAATTGTGCAAGAGAGTTTTAAATAAAATATTTCAAATGAAAAATGTGTTTTTTTTTCACTTCGAAAACAAAACCGACTATTGTTCTTATATCCTACTGTCAACTGCATAAATTGCCCTCATTTATGATAATACCAGCTTACACCACTTCAACTTACCAATCTTCGAGTATACCTACGCTGCGTGGGTTACCTTATACAAACCATCAGTTTATCATTGCCCCGAGACATTCTAAACTACTTTTAAAATAATGTACAAAATGACTCATTTATAGTCATCAAATAGGTTTAAATTAATCAATTGTTTATTTAACAGACATACCTTAAATGATAAAAAAAAATGAAAATCGCAAACTCCGAAATTACTGCGATACCGATGTCAAGTTCAGTAGATGATTGTCATTGCCAGACATCAAAGTTCTTGTGGCAAAAATGACATTTTCACCTCACTGGCTAGAAAGTGGTCGTTTTGCAGCTTGATATCCGAGCGCAAAAGTTGTTTTTATCCGCTAGCGTGGAAAGTGTTTTTGAAATTCGAACGACGCATGACGCCACTGTCACCATAAAAAAACAACGATACGTTCTGAAACGCAATTGGTAGTGAGAGTTTTATTAAAATAAAGGTTCAATTTACTTGATATCATCATTAATAAAATTATATTAATAATACACCGTTTCAGATGTATTTCATTATTTCACTATGTTTTATCACAAAAATACTTAAATATGTGTATATTTTAACTGTATTCAATGAATAATTGAATCTTGAAGTACGAGTAAGAGTGATTTGGAACGCAACCTCCGGAAAAAAAAACATTTTTTTTTTTTTTTAAAGTTTTAGATTGCTGGTTTTATAATTTAGAATACCTATACGAAGTAATAAAGAAAATATGAGCGATTCTAGCGATGACCATACGAATTTAACTCCTCCAGAGTTAGCACAAACTGTACGTGACGCCGAACTAAGTCTTCTTCCCGAAAAATCGCGCGTGAGGTGAAAAATTTTGTGTTGCGCTCAGCAGCAAAGTCGTTTGCGGTCTCGTGCCTTGAAACCCTCGTTACACTCAGGATTCTATATTTGAACCACTCGCTTCGCTCGTGGTTCAACCCTAGAATCCTTCGTTCACTCGGGTCTCAATCACGCACTCACAGCAAACAACAACTTTGCAGCCTTGCATAACAAATAACTATTAACTACCTAAGTACATCATCCGGTATCTTCGACAACTGTTTCATCATGGTTTCATCGTCGAAGTGACATTTCATATGTAATATTGACATTATGTGTATAATGTCAACAAATCTAATATTATGGTTTTCTCTGGTCGCACTATTACTATCCCGTTGTGTGTGGCGAACAGTCCTATGCCACTTTGCGACGAATGTAGGTTCCTGGGCTTCACCCTGGACTCGAATCTTAACTGGAAGAGCCATGTTGACAAATTGTGCGACAAGTTGAGTGGTGCGGTCTTTGCGCTGCGAAAGCTGAAACCCCTCATATCGAAAGATGCTTTATAACAAGTCTATTTTGCTCATTTTCACTCACTGATGTCGTACGGTGTACTAATTTGGGGGAACTCCACAGAGTCCAGCAGAGTTCTGATCCTGCAGAAACGCGCTGAGCGCACGTTACTTGGGTTGAAACCTAGAGAGACATGTAGGGGTGCTTTCTCAGCGCAACGTATATTGACTCACTACTCACTGTACATTTTTGAAGTTTTATCATATGTAAGGTCGCGTAGATTTGGAATCCTTCATATTTTTCTTTGCTTCGTGCGGCTGGTTTATGTATGTATTAGTTTATGTATGTTTATCTTTTATATAATTTTTATGTACGTTTATGTAAATTTATCCTCTTTTGGAATTATTTGTTATCTTCCTTGTATTTCTGTACCTAGTTTCTTTCTGATATTATTAATAATAATAATAATATATTTATTTCAGATAACCATGATCCATAATTAATACAGTTGAAATTGAAAAACTTATTCTAATCAAAATTAAATTATAAAACCTTATTTTAAAGTAACCTATCCCACACTAGTGGGTTATTTGTCATAATTGACCAATCCTATGAGCTGTTTAATCCAATGGTTTTGGACACGACAGTCTGGTCTTTCTGCAATGACCTTTAGGATACTGTTCCTACTGCCTCTCAAGCGCCCCAGCAGCGAAGCTATTTTTTTACGAATCACGGCGTGGAAGCCGTCTGTGCGGGTGCTCACAAACATCCCGGAGGCGCTGCAGTAGCGAGGCAATCCAAACAGCATCCTAAAAGCATTATTGTATGTGACCCTTATCCCGTTAAAAGCTCGTTTGGTGTACCGAACCCATAGACTGCTCGAGTAAAATGTTTGACAGAACGACTTGAACAAGGTGATTTTAACATCTTTAGTACATCGAGCAAATCTACGGGCCAGCATGTTGCCTCTCACCGACAATGCTCGGCGCTCCCTCTCTATATCAGGGTCATCAGACAGGCTGTCTGTAACAATATGCCCTAAGTACTTAAACTGCTTAACTACGCTCAGTTCAATGCCATTCAAATAAACTGGAGGTACGTTTGTAGGTTGGAAAATTCCTTTGGTTTTAAAAACCATAACCTCACTTTTTTTGGTGTTGTATAGAAGGCCGTGTTCCTGAGCATAGTCTTCGCAGGTTTTCACTAACTCTCGCAACGCCCCGATCGATGGGCTCAGCAGCATATTGATGCACCTACTAATTTTTCTTTCTGTTTGGCCTTATGGTTGACTGGTAGAGAATGCCTTTAGGCATTAAGTCCGCCAATTGTATACATTTTGTATGTGCAATGAAGTTTAAATAAATAAATAAATAAGGAATAATTTGTCCATGTTTGCGCGTGTTGATATTCCCGGCGTGCCACTCCGCCGCACAGGATGCCAGAGGACAATTCCACATCGCATGGCTCTTGCAGGGAAGAACCCGCGAGTTATCGGTCCGTCTTACTACGAGCGTCTACCCGCACAGCTAAAAAGTGAACCGTCTGACGCGGTGTTTCGACGTCAACTTAAGAACCTTTTGTTGGAACATCCGTTATATTCTGTTAAAGAATACATGGACTTAGATTTATAAATTTGTAATATATAATTTGACATACCAATTGTACCATATTAATCCTATTATTTGTTAACATTATTTCTTATTTTGGTATAAAAAGACGATCCTAACGGTGAAATATTTTATTCCTGATTTTCATTATATTTTTATTTTGTATTCTTTCTGACGATCTCAATGTGAAATTCTCTTATTTTGACATGTAAAATATGCTGTAATTTGATATTGAGAAATAAATGTCTATGTTTATGTCTATGTCTACATCGATAGATTATACAATAACAATATGTTAACATACATATTGATTTCTATTTTATCCGGTGATGTTATTTGATGATGATGATGATGATAACGTGTTTTTTCACTGTTTTGATTTTAAAATTTACTGAAGCATTAATTTAATAAAATAGTAGGCATAACATCGATATGAATCCCAGTCATCTCGACTGCGACAAGAACGAAGTCGTAAGAAGATTTCAAGTTAGAATACTTTTTAGTTTTTAGTTAGAGTCCTTTAATTTGGCTGCAACTTCCGACGCAGAACCCGCTGAACGACCCGTTGTCATATGAGTCGGGGCAAAAGTACTGACGCAAGTTGCGTCCCAGATCAAACTTCTGCCCCGAGTCCACGGGAGAAGAGTGAGGCCATCGGGCCTCTTTCCATCCATACGGCTGAGACCCTGTGTCTCCAAAATGCAAGTTATATTTGCCAACACCATAGCCCGTCGGATTAAATCATTTATGGCATGGTGTCTTGAAAATCTACCCGCACAGCGGGAACAACTCAAGCCATGATGTCCATTCGCTTCCACCATCGCTCCACACATGCAACGGCTCACACACTTTGCACCCCAGACGCTGCTGCTATCCTAAGAGCGTCATTGTCTAATAAAGTTCCTGTATGCGGAAACGGTAAGACATACAGCCAAGCTCCAGACTCGGCTGTCGCGACAGCTTTCAGGCGAGCCACATCCCCAACCGGAGCACTACCCAACAGAACTGCATAACGCTGTCTACATGAAACGTCATCCCACAATCACTGTGACCTACATTAATAGTCTGCTCACAACTAGCAAACTAATTGGAGTCGTCGGGTCGATCTTCTCATATCCCACTACGCACTCCTATCTATAAACAATAGCAATACCCATGATATTTTACTGATCTTTGCTGCCTCTTTTATAAAGCACAGGCTAGTTTCTAGCTACCACTTATAAAGCACAGTTATAGTGTATTTTAGAAAACTTCTAAAGCAACCGAGGACCCCTTTTTTCATACCATGTTTTTCTTTCTACAATTTTATCTTCAAATTCCAATAGGCCCCAAGACAAGACTAGTACATATCATCCGCGGCTCCCTGCCTAACTATAATTAAATGATGAAAATCAAAGATAATGAAACAGCCACAAAAAGAGTACATAGAAAAATGTGTCTAATCACTTATTTTATGAGATTTTAATCTCAAAATATCTCGTTTAAAACGAAAACAAAAGTGACTAACGCCTGGTCCCTATATCCAAAAAACGCTTCGTTTTGGTTTTGGACCACCAAATCAAATCAAACCACTAGTCAAAATTTAACCATCTGATTCTGTAGCCAAAACGAGGCGTTTCGTGGATAAAGACACCGGATCTTTGACATGTTCCTTCCCTGCGCCCTTCATTACAACGCTTTTATTAGGTCGTCGTGTCACTAAACTAACCACCCTAACTATGTAAGGAATAGCAAGCTGAAATTTACCCACGTCTAATTATCGTATCATGATGGAACTTGGCAAGTATATGTAGATTGGATGCCAATACAAGAATACGGTACCACTGAGCGGATCTGATGATGGAGCTTGGACGCACAGAAAACTCCAAGCGTTGTTTTAGATTTTTAACTACTTCGGAAAAAGGAGGAGGTTCTCAATTCGTCTGCATGTTTTTAAACTATTAATATTCAGGTTTAGAAGATGAATGCTCCTTCCCTCTAGTGGGGCACAGGTACACTAACGCCACAAGAGGCTGACTACGGGCCCCTATCATGTCGTGCCCGGGAGAATCATCCCGCGCTATTGTAGTTCAGCTTAATGCCGATAGATGTCGCTACCAACTGCATTTTTGGAAGAGTAATTATTATTTTGTAATTTTTTTTGTTTTATACATAAATAACATATTTCTTGGTATTCTACAGTTCATTTTCGGATTACGAAGTGTGTAGTGTGTCAGTATAAAAGAGTGCATACCCAGAACATAAATATAAATATACCATATTTACCAACACATTAATGACGGGATTCGTTATTTGATGAGTAAGTAAATATGTTGTATCCTTAAGGCTCTTTACTTATATTCGGCAGTTGGCTGTATGAGTGCTTACAAGTTTTTATCAATTTATATTGTTATATGTATAGCAATTTGCGACTTTTCTATTCTCTTAACATTCATAAATTAAATTAACATAAAATAACATCAAACTACCAGCACAACCTACATATTCAAACAGTGTAAATACCTGTTCTTGAAGTTGCTCCTGCAACTCTCTTCAACTTTTCTACTTTTTGTTCAATAACCATAACATGGGCATGCCTTTTATTGCATCAGCGTTTATTCAATTTAATTCGAGTTTCAATGATGCTATAAATAGAGTAGTTAATGTAGAAAAATGCGTTCGCCCGCCAACCAGTAAATAGTTATAATAATTAGAAATTCTGTAGTATGTAATCTCTAAACAAATAAACCTGAAAGGTAGACTGACTAACTGATCTATCAACACACAGCTAAAGCTACTGGACAGATCGGAATAAAATTTGGCACTACTAATGGTTTTTATGTCGTAGACTTCCGCTACAAACGGATTTCTGGAATGAATGGATGCGTTCCGGATACCACACCACCCCTAAGTTTGTATGAAATTTCGCCA
The DNA here is from genome assembly GCA_963971205.1 of Aethes cnicana. Taxonomy (NCBI): domain Eukaryota; kingdom Metazoa; phylum Arthropoda; class Insecta; order Lepidoptera; family Tortricidae; genus Aethes; species Aethes cnicana. The sequence continues at coordinate 7,427,874 of OZ020278.1, read as the reverse complement.
GATTACTAAACCGCTGAATCTATTTTGAAGTGGTATGATTGTGTATTAGACTACGAGGAAACATAAATGCTACTTTTTATCCCGGAATAACGCATAGTTCCCGCGGTAACGTCCTAACCGAATATCGCGTGAACAAAGTCGCGCGAAAATGCTTGTGTAAGTAAAGACATATTTAGGATGATTAGAATTAATGACATCTAAAATTATTGGAACTTGAAAAAAATATGTATAATAATATAATTTTAATGTAGAGTTTTTCACATTATCCTTAAAAATCTTCATTGAATAAGTGCGCAAAGTTAGAGTGCTACGACGCTACGCCCAGAACGCGTTGAAGTCTAATATATCGAATTCGATGATAATTGAAACGCATTTCAACTAATTGACATAAATTCATTCCTGAAATTATATATATGAATTATTAGGAGTTATATCTCAATTTACGTGATTTTTTACATTATTAATTTAATTAGGTATCATAATTATAGCCATGACCCCCTTCTACAGTACCTATTTTTTTTATGAAACGACTTCTCTCATTGATTCCATGTTATAATATTGATTCTGTCATATTTTTGTTTATTGAAAACAATAAACAAAAATATGGCATTTATAAATTAATCAAGGGAATGTCCACAAAATTCTTTACAAGCTATTTGTTACCTATGTAGAAATATGTACCCTCAATTTGAATAACGGCGTCTCACTCTCTCTTGCGCCGGGCCTTTTCACGGTCTCACTCTTTCCCATTACTTTTATATTGTTCGCTAACTTTCTTGTTTGTATAAGCAAATACACGTATTTGAAAGTTTGTATATTTGTAGGTTGAATTTTATAAGACTAAGTAAGTATAATGCTATTGTTAAATTTTATAAATTTCTGTAAATTTGAATCATTTTATTATAATATACGTTTTTATTATTATATACGTTCTTAAACTCATACTCGTGATACACTTTCCCTGTCCGAAGGCCCATGAAGGGACATGAAGCTTTTTTTTCACAAGTCCATGCTCTCACTATGGAGTCACTGCTTCATACTAAGATACGTATACATACGTCAGTTGGACTTGTGAGATTGTGCTGTCATTTTAAATGGGGACAGGGAATGTGTTAAGAACGTATTACAATTGTGATGATGGTTGGAAAACTTTTTCTCAAATAATTTATTTTGGAATTCACGACGATCTAGTAGGTATAGATTATTATAAGGTTTAGAGTCATACACATTTTTAGTATGAGTTAAGGTTGTCCACAGAAAAGACCCCCTGTTTTCACGTTCTGTGTATGACCCTTTACGAGGGCTGATTTTCCGCAACTCGAAGTGTTTCATTTGCGTCTATTTTGCGTGGTATGGGCTGGCAGCGCTACTCTTCTTCCTACCCAGCTCCTGCAGGAAGCCTAGCAGACTCTTGATGTTCCCGAAAAATTCCTGGAACGACCTCGCATTCCCGCAGTGTGCTGCTCGGTAGGTTGACACTCCGAAACACCCCGGCCAGGAGGACGTGGGTAGCTTTCGATTTGGTACAGATCGCCGGATTCCAGGGAGAATCTGGTGGAATTTACGAGGAGCATATGATCGATCGGAGTGGCAAGCTTTGAGGTAGACCAATTCCAGCAGTGGAAGTACCTATGTCGACTAACATGATGATGATGATGGTGATGATAATACGATTTGTGCTTGTTTGTGCTTAACATTCATTGCCCAGAAATCAAAAGATCAAAGTTATTTTATCTAAAATAATTTATTCGTATCAGCGCTATTGTCTATGCAAAGTTAGGTATAGCACGACACGACTTAGAAGGCGCGCCGCGAAGCACTGGAGCCGTTGACCGACGTTGTTGTTGCCGACGCAGAGTCTATTATTGCTTAATCCACGCACCTTCTAAGTTGTGTAAACCTGTACAAACTCGTGTCAGCATGACTTCTAAACGAAGATAAAATCAATAATAAAATTATACGCAAGTATCTGATTGAGCACAGACTTGTTATTACATTGTGTTGGACTGTCTGATCAATTTACTGATTTCAGTAACATTTACGGATTTCTTAATACTATGAAGTTCATCGAAAAAATGTAAGTCAAAATCCGTATTGATGAATAACTAACTACTACTACAGCCTATTTGCGCCCCACTGCTGGGCACAGGTCTCCTCTCATCACAAGAGGGTTGTAAAAATTGACAAAAGTTATCAACTTGTTTTATTGTCCTCCATATATTTTAAAAATTATAAGGCAGCAAAGTAAAGTGGTCCAATCATAGCAATCTTCCCCTATATTTTCGTCATGTCAGTCCAAACATACCTCCGTCCTGTACAGCCGTTTTCTCGAAGACAATGAGTCCTATGTGGTTGAAATTTTCAAATGGGTGGTGTAGAAAAAAGATCCAAAATACCAATTTTTTTTGAACGGTTTACGCTTGGACAAATATTTGACAATTCTTAATTAGTTTTCCCATACAAACACGTAATGTTTCCTACAACGAAAATACAGAAAAGATACGATGATAGAATGAGATACAATGAGTGACCTAAATCTAGAGGCAATTGCGGCGCACGCGCTGCGTTGGAGTGCTCGGACGCACTTCGATCTTCGATCCACTAATGCATCCACAGTAGGTAGGTACATTTTTATCTGGGAAGACCACATCGCGTCGTCGAGCGTGCATTCCAGCTGGATAGCACCTGAAGAATTCAATCTACCCTCAAACCCAAGTCCTGGTAAAATTATAATAGATGAATTGTTAAGACCATTGCACCCTCTTCCATCAATGCATTATCTATATCTAATATAATATCTAACATCATTTTCAGTTCGTCGACCTCTCGATCTCTCGAGGTGAACGTACTCTTCAAAAATAGAGATTTAAAACTTGATACAATTAAGTAGGTAGGTGTACCTACAGTAAACATTCGAGATAAATAAAACATATCTAGACGTAATAAACAGAAACATTCCAATTCCGCATCATCTTAACTGGTTTGTTTTTATAGAGGGATTTGTCCCAAATAAGGCTGTATCTATTTTTTCATTTGGCGGGGGCCCGCGGGCCCGTGGAGTTCCTGCACCCACCATCCCGAAGCCGCGGCGCCGCCCCGCTCCGTTCGCGGTTTCCATGGCGACCAGCTCAAATGACGTATCGATCCCGCGAGGGGGCCTGGGCCCGCGGGGTGGCGCCGCTCCACCCGCCGCGCCACCCCCTCGCACCCCTGCCCCCCGCCCCCCCCCCCCGTACCGCCACTCGACCGTTGGCCCATGCAAAATGACGGATGTAAAGTTTGGATATACCTCCTTGGGAGGAAATGATATTTTCATTAAAATTAAAATGAGGTAGGTAATGTTTATGATTTATTTCATTCCACGGCAATACCCGGCTGGAGATTGCTGAGCCGTTTTGTAAGATGTGGCAATGCGGACGTTGGATTTGTAGACACTGAAAAAGGATGGTTTTCTCTGATTCAATCTGTGCTTCAATTACGACATTTGTTTTAGGGCCTCCAATCAAAGCATAGAATTGGTTTACGAAAGAAGAATCCGGGAAATTACTACGACTGTATAACTGGATAGCATTGGATCCACAACATCCCGTCTCTGCAAGTCCGCCTGAATAGAAAGTTGCAGAAACACTGGCTCAACTTTGATTAGTATTTAAGTTAAATGAAATTTCCAAAGTCAATAGCGAAATGCATTTAAACCAGACTGAAGAAAAACAACGTTAAAATAGAGTTATGAATTACGAAACTGTAATTAGATTTCAAATATTTGCTGATCTAAATAAAAAAGAACCTACTTATCTAGTTACAAATTAGATTAGGAATTGAAATGTATGGTACTTAAGTACATACACTGCTAATATGTACTGCGGTGGTATGGGCAAATGTTGTAGTAGGTAGTTTTATTTATTTTTATCGTCATTATATCTGCCGAAAGACGTCTACTTCTTACTTACCTAGGCCTCCCAAAGTTTCGCATAGACCCGATTCACGATGCGATTACGATGGTGGATAGATACTTAGTAGAAATTCTGATAATAATTACTTAATATCTGCGTATCAAGAAGAACAACTTCTAAACATTAAGTGTGCATCATAAAACATTTCTGATTTAAACGCATTTAATGCGCAAAGTTTCACACAAACAAAAGTTTCAAACATTTTTCATCGTAGATGCCTTAGTAATAAGAGAAATTAATTTTCTGAATTCCGTTTACAGTACACTGTGTCTATTACTTAGCTTATGGATACAATATTGTATGCATTACGATTTGCATAGTACAGAGATGTCACGTTACACAAGGGTACCTAAGTAAAAGTAATTCTAAATGTTTTTAAATTAAAACATTACCATGTATAAACGTCTCTTATAAAATTTTGTTTCGAACATTAACATAATTAAGTGGTTCTCAAAGTTTTCCCATTATAAACTTAGCGAGAAATTTTATTTTTCCCTCAAGTCAGGCGGCTCTGTGTGCGCGCGTGTGTACGAGAGAGCGAATTGGATTTTCTCTAGTGTGAGTAAACCCACTTTGCTCGAGGAACAGGGGATCCGCGGAGTTTCATGAAAATTTTATATCAAACGGCTGAATACTTGCTATATGTATTGAAGACATCATAAAAGATACCGAATACTAGTACTTATAAAATAATTTTAATAATACAATTCAATAATATAGGTTTAATGTTTTACTTTGCGATTACCTGAAGTGATTTTTCCACTAACAGATTTCTATAAATACCTAAATGTACCTAAATAGTGAATGCTTATAAAAACACTTCCAATAACAAAAAAAGGCACAACAAATAAAAAAGGTCTAAGTACCTTGGATAGGTACCTACGTTACAACTCACAATCAAATAGGTACTTACCTACACGTACACTGAGATATTCGAGTATCCCTTGTTAAAATAAAGTAACAACGATTCCACCTATTCGAGTTTCAGTCATAACGTCTTCCCTCGATGCGAACTAAGAAATATAGATCCTCGCGAGCAAAACCTGTACTAAATCACTAGTCTGCATTATTACGTACGTATAATTCCACGATCGGTTGATACAATATTCGTGCTATTGCAACAGTTTAAAGGCTTATCCGCTTAACCTAATAATTTTGTAATAATGTGGATTTATCATAATTATACTTACGTTCGGCTTGCTTGGAAAATGCCTAACACAATTTTAGTCGTTTATGATTAGGTTATGATACTTATGATGACGTAAAACGTTTTAGAACTGGCCAGTTTTCAACTCCTATTAATTATAGAAACTTGAAAGATTTCTGATTTTTTGGCCAGGAGTGGCAGGAGTTAAGAGATGCTTTTAATTACAAAATGATCCATAATAAAGCAATCAAATGTAATCAGGCCTCTTCTCATCATGAGATGGTTCGGGTTATAGTCCCCACGCGGGCCCAGTGCGGATTCAGGACCGCCTAAGGGGGACGCCCATAGATTGATACCAATGTTTGGAAACTATAGGCGAAAAAAAAGTTCAAAAGTCTGGACTGTAGAATCTTGATTCGTAAACGAAAACAGCATGGTATAACACACTGGCTCCGGCTCTGCGTTTTGACAAGTAATTTGTTTATGGTTAATATGATGATTAAGGAAAAATTATACCTATCTATATTAACAAAAGTATAAAGTTAGTAGGTAAATATTAAGTTAGAAATGTAAATAAAGTTTTGTAGTCGAATACTTGAAAAAAAAGTAAAAATTCCAATTTATTACTCACGAACACGAGATTTTAGTGTAAAACCAGAATTTTTGGACAAAATACAATGTTGATAAATATTTCATTGGATCTACTTATTCAATTACCCAAGATTAACTAACTGCAAATTGGTATCTACAAGCATCATTCAGTTTGTATTGTACTACTTATTTGTTAAATGTTTAAGGCCGGTGAACTAACAGATTTAAGTAATTTATTTGTTTAATGAACCGCCCGCATGCTCATCTATCGTGTCGAATAAGCTTTACAAATAGGTACACTCGGGAGGAAAGATCTATGCCAAAGCATCAAATTTTGTATATAGCGATTCTATTTCTGTATATTGACGCTTTGACTGGATACATATCTTAGCCTGAGAGAGTATCTACTTGTGAAGCTCCATCACGACTAATCGCGAGACATCTCATATTTTAAAGCACGTGTACACGGCCATTGGCTTGTACACTGAAACTAATGAAAGAACATACCTTGGTGGTACCTAAAGTTTTTCCTTTCATTTATAGGTTAGGTAAATATACTATAATACGTCGTATATATTGAAACTGGACTGGTGGTGGTATGTTTTAGGTAGGTACGTGGCACTGCAGCAAGGATAGAGTATGTCTTTTTTCATGATCTCACTTTATTTGTTACGTTTTCATTGGAAAATTATGCCACATGGCTAATAAATATCTACGGATACGACTTTCTACACGAATTAAACGGTGATGGACGTTTTCGACTTTTACGTATACTTAATCCAAAAATTTACGAGGGCAAGTATAATTTAAAATGTTTTTTTAACTACACGTAAAATTAATCGATCCTGTCTAAGAATCTTATAAAATAAACATGCGAGCACCAGTAAAGTTAATACCACTCACCGTGTATTTATACCACTATATTGAATATCAATGCACTCGAACGGCTGGGGGTGAGTAGGTACCCACCTATCCAATCTTCACGCACGAGCCTCGGATAGGTAGGGTACGTACTTACGTATAGATGGACTACTCACTTAGCGGCGAATGGTCCCATTTCGGAACGGACTGTATCTCACTGTACAAAGCTAAAATCGTAAATGAACGTTTCAGAACAAGAAAGTGAAAATTGTAAGGAATCCTATCCTATTAAATGCGTGAAAGTTAGCCCTCGTGTGTATATGTAGTTAGGTATAGAAATTAGTGAAGCTTTCACACTTCAACTACTGAACGGGTTTAATGAAATTCGATATGCATAGGCAACCGCCCTTCTTATAGTAGGTCATCTGAATCTGTTTATTCTGAAATTACAATCAGCCAGAAAAGGTTAAGCGACGACATTTACACGGAAAACAGAATTAAGTAGATCTAAATAATTTGTTGGAGAAGTTCAATCAAAATCATATCCTACAAACTCATCAACTCCCCCACATCCCCACCTCCCCATTGTCCCCCGCCCGCCGTTAATGGAATGTCCATTGTCCAGCCGATATGATATTATGGCTGGCCACTTATGTCAATACTTGTCTATATGAAATTATCTAAAAATTTCAATTAATAGAAGTAGGTCTTGAACAAAAGAAAATCAAATACTTAATAATACTGCACGATTAACTATATATACAGGAACGATATGAATGCAAGCTCGTTTTTTCACGACCCTAAACACAATGCTTTTCTACTCTGAGGCAGAATAAATTACTAGTGGATAACCATGAAAGCCCTACTGCCCTCCTGCGACAAATAAAGCAAGGAATAGTCCTTTACCCAACACTAATGAATGCCTACAAATCATGGTTTGACGACAAGAGAACGCTTCGCGTCAGCCATCACGTGCCTTTGTAAGTACACATAAAAGTATACTGAGCTTTTTATATTAGATAACTAAAGGTACTCCAGTATTTCATTTTAACACAAAGCAATCATCAAACGCAATACAACGTAGAGCTTCTTTAATGTTCCTAAGTCATTTGATTTTTGAAGCTGTTTATGTTTATAAAATATATAACTGTTGTATTTATTTAATCTCATTTTAATTAAGTAATCCCGCGTAAAATTTACGTTCCAAATATTGTGTGCTTTCATTGTGATTGTCTGGAAGCTTTATTGCATTTTTACTTGACCATACCAAGTCCGCATAACCCTAAAACTGCCATCATGGTTGGCATGCTGGCGCATTGGATATATCGCTGCTTTCTGCAACATTTAAATCATGAGGATAGGAGATAGAGTAGCTAATAGGAAATGTGACGAGTGTTGAAGTGAAGCGAGGCAGGCTAGAGAGGCTGAGTCAGCCGCGACCGGCGAGCGCAGCTGTCAAGGCCAACAGAGGTCACTCCACCGACGCTCTCCGAGCCACGGTGCCGGCGACCGGTTCTACAATTTTTAGTCTCTTTTTATTATTTTCATTTTTGTATAAGTACATGACGCTCAGACTAAACTAAACATTGTTTGTACGATTAACTTTTGTTGCATAGCTAGCTACGAACTACAGATGGAGAGAACATAAACGGATCGGAGTAGCTATCAAGGAAAGTCAAGATAATAGAATTGAAAGTTAGAAATACTTAGTTTACACGTTGTTATAAAACATGTGCCGTAATAACCGTAACAACATGTAGCCTTTCGTTGGAATAAGCTTTTATTTATCCTCTTATTAACAGTGCTCAAGCAAAGTTTATGTCAAAGTAACCATTTGTCTAAAAAAATAAACTTTGACATTGTTGTATGTTACATTTGTGATTACGTGGGAGATCGACCTTTACTAAAAGGATCTACTCAAGAATTGAAATGTATTATGCAATGCCTTTTTATTAGCTAAGTAAATTCAGTCTGTTTAGGATGTATTTACTTATAATAATTACTAGCTTCTGCCCGTGACTTCGTGGAATTCGGTTATCGCGTTCTCGGGAGGTTTTCCGGGATAAAAAGTACTATATGCCTATTTCCGTCCCCGGGACTCCAACTATCTTCATAACAAATTTATCTAAATCGATCCAGCGGTTTTAGTGTGACGAGTTAACAGACACACAGGCAGAGTAACTTTCGCATTTATAATATTAGTATGGATTAGTATGGATAGTTAAACGATGTGAGAATGATCTATAGAGCAGGCGCTGAAGAGAGCAAGGTCCCTTAATTGTAGGTGGGGGGGGGACTCAAATATAAAGAACCATGTGCGCGCGACAAAATGGCTTTTTTATAAAGTCGAGGGTCAGGTAGACGAATCACAAGACATTTTACAGTCTGCGATTTTTTTCCAACGAACATCCCTTCAGCCCCTGGTCTACTAGATAATTCTAGGGATATGAATTGTCAATATCCTTACAGAAGAGTACATTAATAGGAATATGATAAATAATATATGTACCTATTCAGTAAATAGAGAGAAGGTGTATTTTTATGGACGCTCCAACGTTTCGAATAGAGCCCCAGCTGTGCCTAAATTTTACCAAAAAGATTATTTTGATTTTACCAAAAAGGCACTGAAAAGAAAAGAAACTTAATTACAAACGCAATAACAACGTAAGTAACATGGATTATTCGCTATAAAACATTTTTCCTTCTTGTCGGGAATGCTCACGATCTTTTTCTGATTAATCGCTGAACGTTAAGGTATTTAAATAGAGAGCATGTAGAGTTTTAACTACAAAATGTTTGAATAGCCGTCATAATGAAGAGGTGAGAATTGAGTTCGTGAGACCGGTTTGTCTTACCGGCTCACTAAGCCGTATTAATAAAACCATTCCATTATTAAATGTCGGTAGATATAATAATAGCCACCAAGCAAGGCGTGGTTACGGAAGTAAACTTTAACGTACCTAGAAGTTCAAAATGAAATGTCAGTTTATGTAAACTAAACGAGAACGCCTATTTATAAATTATGTTTGTTTATTTTCACAGCGGGTTTATTTTTTCTGATTGGATGATGGCCACCAGATGGTGTCTCTACATGGTGTTCATGCTATAGTTTGTAATGTATGGTTTCGTAATTTAGTGTATGGTTTACATGCCAGATGCACTCGATTTATTTAAGCTTCAACATTTATAATTATAACAAAATAAAATATTAGTTTCGCAAACTTTTTGAACATTCTTATATTCGGCTTAGGTATATATAGAACAGCACTCACCCTCCGTTTAGACGCGAAGTTCAAGTGGAACATATTATTTCTATGACGAAGAAGAAATAATAAAGTACGTAAGCATCTACGGATCAGAAACTAGCTACTTTATATTACGCTCCACACCTTTATGAAACACGAGCATGTAGAGATCTTCTACTATCTAAAGTCCCTCGCCTTCACATTTCAAAACGCTTCAATGTATTTAAAAAGCACCACCAACACTCTCAATACATGTGTGCGTGCTGAGACCGCCATCAACTATGCGTTGAGAGTGATGGTGGTGCATTTTAAATAATAATGAAAAAATTTAATCGTTTTGAAATGTGAAGGCGCGGGACTTTAGATAGTAGAAGATCTCTACTTCATTAGCAAATGTTGCGTCGGCCAGTTAACAAATAAAAAAAATAAAAGTACCTACCTTTTATCGTTTCAAATATTCATGTAAACACGCCCTAACAACGACGTGTAAACATGGAACTGCTCGCACCCTCGCCGCTGCCCGTATGGAATTTTAAACAAAAACTCATATTGATGCGTCGCAATTGGAAAATATGAAACAAAAAACGGAATCCATTGTCGTTCGTATAATTAATTATGTATATAATATTTATATAGTACATAGTACGTCAATATTTATTTCATCCACTTTGCCTAACATATTCACTTGAATCTAAGTAGGTTTTAATCCTAAAATTTATAAAAATGCACGACTATTTCTCTTCGAACAAACGTTCAATACTAAGCCTTGCATAATGCGAGAAAAACAAACCAAGCCATGGGCCCTCTTCTCATTACCGAACCACATAAAAAGAAAAATTAACCAAATCGATGCAAAGGGTTTCTGAAATAAATCAGCGGCAGACAATGGTGCAGTCGACTGGTATATTGTCAGCCAATGTACAATAGCTTTTTATTAAATAACAATTGTTTCCAATATTTTACTTTAACGTTTTTTAAGCTTGACCGCTGAATTAATTTAGTTAAAAAGTTCTCAAGTTCTTTTAAGTTTTACATTATTTTATATTATCTCTAAAACCATTGAAGACACATTATTTTATAATATTTATATGTATATTAAGATATTATATTAAGTATAACATTTAATTTACGATATATCGAAAATAATGGACTCCCCGAATAGTTAGAGTACGTAAGATGTAAGTATTGATAAAATCTCTGAACCCGGTTCCAGTGAACCGATTTTCGTTCTTTTTTTGTAAAAGTATAAAGAAATTATTTACCCATCACAATTTGCCGATATCTATTAAAGCCACTATTAAAAAAAAATTAATATATTTTGAAATATGAATATATTTTGAAATATGAATAATATATTTTTAGAAAATTGAGGATTTCGACTTTACTTATTAATAATAATATTTGTATAGTAACTTTAGTACCAATTCTTTTTTACATAATATTGTAATTAAAAAAAGGAAACATAAGGCAAGTTTTTCAAAATCCTATTGTGCATATCGGACAAAATATGGCTAAAATATCATGTACTGTCAAAAAGGCCAAAATGTACAGAAAAAATATATAATTTCATTGTCAAAAAAGAAGAAAAAGTATGAAAAAGTTGTCCATCTTTGACAAGGCATCATTACAGATTCGACCGAGAACTCGCCATCTTTACATGTTGTCTCTCGTATAGAGTATCTATAGGTAACTTCATATTATTGTTTTACAATCCAAAACTATTAAACAAAATCGAAGATTTCTATGCTAAATACGTGTATATGTATGAGGTATTATTATTAGTTAGGTAGGTATTTATTGTTTCTGGAAGTTTCAAGTAAATAAGGAAAAAATATACAAAACAAAACACTGTTTTCCTACAAAACCCCATACATAGGGCGATTATTGCCATAATAAAAAATTGATCAGGTTGCCAAGATCTATTAAATGAGACATGTTTCATTTCTGTTTGAAATTTTGCCCATTGTCCTTTGGTAGACAAATGCAAATTGATGGCCCAAAGACGGAAACGTTACGTAAATTAATTGATTCTTAAAATGAACGCCACTTTTGTGAGTTAAATGTTTTTTTTTTTCAACTTTCACTATCTACGTAAGTAACTTTGCTATGACATATCAAATGAAAGAGTTTTACTGTGAAAATCTAAAACGCATTTTTTTATTTTAAAATTGTATTGTAAACGTTAGTAATTCTAAAATGTGGTCACTGGTCACCGTCGCCTATAGACATTTGTAACACCAGAGGAGTCACCAATGCGTTCCCGATCTCGAAAGGGGAGGAGAATAGGGCGTATGGGATAAGGGAGGATAGGATTAGGGAAGGTGGGATAGAAGGATAGGGACAGGCCCCCGGTCTTCTCACACACCGTATGAAACGCAATAGCGAACTATTACTTCACGCCGATTTTCTGTAAGAGTGTGGTACTGCCCCGGACGAGCCGGCCCGATTCGAGAAATAATTTAATATTATTGCAAGGCTCTACCACGATAAAAAGTTTCAGCATTTAATAATTCGGTGTTGTAGCCCAGTACGCTAAAAATAGTGCGCTAATTCTACTTACGGTATCATTTTAGTTTCGAGCTTGAAACTCTGGGGGTACTTTTTTCAAGGCTAATATGCAAGACTTGGTCTGAAACAAAAAGAATGTATCTATAAATTAAATTGTTTGTCATGTGTATTGCGACAAAACAAATATACCCATAGAGTATTTTACTTTATCTTTTATACACCTAAGTATTTATATCAATTGAAAAATTACTTTGCCGTCCAATAATACACAAGCGTATTTTAATATTCGATTAAGTAAAAATTCAAAAAAATATGGTAGTTACTAATAAAACCATAAAATAGTGCGTTTTGATACCAGCACGAACTGTAACAGTTTATGGTATTCGAATGCACGGTTCGCTAGGCACGTGTATCACTTAAGTATGGTCCGTCCAACCGTTGAAAATGTTGGAGAAATATCAAGGAACTAGAGAACAATGGAGTATTATGTGGTAATAGTGAAAATACATTAGTTTGCTTATGCTTACAAAAAAAAACTATAAGCAAATAACGGTATTGGTGATCAAAGAGTCGAATGAAAAAAAACGAAAGCTTAGAGAGAGAGATAAAATATTTATTACCTATTAGTGTGTACATCTTTCGGTTCCCGCAGGATTGTGTCAGCTAACTTATGTCTAAAAGATCTGTGTAAGCTGAAGGTGTCAAGTTACAACCATAAGTGATAAGTTGAGAGATGTGGTTAGTAAATATAATTGTGTTTATACTATTTAATTCTAAGAGGGCGCCTCTCGGGGCCAACGTCTCATGTCTTTATTTGGTCTATACGATATTTCTCCTATTCTTTCGTTTTTCGGTAAGGGGTTATGTTCGCCATGAGCAAGGTATGCATCCCCAGTAGTGTCGAGGTCTTCAATGCCCAGGGTCGCGATTCTTTCCAGCATTATATTATTTAAGTCGGCAGCCCGAAGGTGCCACGCCTCTACGTCTGTTATTTCCCAGAGCGTTTCCGTATGGAGACGTTTCGGAAACTGACCTGCATTCTTCAGAGCCATTCTGTATTGTCTCTCGATCTTTTGCAGATTCGAGTTACTATCTATTATATAAAAGTGAAAAATCAGAAAGGGTCGTAAGACGTGGGCAGGAGGGAGATGGCGCCTTAAAAAATTGTACGAGCTTTGTTGACACGTTTCTCAATTACAACTCACGTACTACGGGAACAAGTTATTGAAATCTGTCCTCCGTACATCAGAATAGAACAAGACACCAATTTCTACCACTTTAGCTACGTATTTATTCAACAATCAGCTAAAGAAAATTCATTAATTTTCGTTCGTCCGAACGATCGGGTATCTTCGCGTTTACCTTCGGGAACTCTCGGCCCTCGCTCGGCACAGAGTATATGATTGCTCTCGATCGGTCGGTTCAAGTAGCCTAAATTTTACGTTGACAGTTGAAAGCTCACATCCTGTTTGTTATGTTGGTACTTATTTTATTATGTGTTTTGTTACTTTAAATGAAAGTAGAAAACTACATTAAGCCGTATATTACACAGTAAGCCGTCTGTAGTATGCGTAGTATCTTCTAAGTAGTCTGTGCTATTTATTCTATTTCATAGAGTACATTATACATACTGAGATAGAGTTGTCACTCACTTAGGACGTACAGCGCCATCTAGGTTCATGGTCCCCAAACCTATTTCACACATACATAACCATACCTTTATACCAAACATACATACCTATAGCCACAGACAACTAAGAGATACTACTGTAGCTATAGATAGGTGTACTAGAACTTGCTTTAAAATCAATTCAACACATATGATCATTAATTCTACCATTAGTATGAAACCAATGGTAGAATTAATAACCATTTATAAATAAATACACACCATGATTGACTAGATATTTATTTATCAATACACAACAATAAATATTAAATCACTTTTGTTACCATTAAAATAGCATGCAGAGAAATCGGAGTCCAGTTTCAAGCCAGGTCAACAGGTTAAGGGAAGATCAGTGTCCAATTCAATGCCAAGGTTTATCAAAATTCATCAACAATATTACCGCTTAAGTTCACCAAAAAATCTCATGTTATACTGAGTAAAAAACTGATTTACATATTTTAAAATGCTTATTAGAATATTTACGAATATTTAAACTCGGTATTTCCAGTAATTCGAATGATCAAAAATTAATAAATTGTGATTGCAACCCTTTAAATATTTTAAAACAACGCCACCTACCTTCAAGGTCCCAAACTATTCTACGCAGTCCCTTCTCAAAGCAACTTGAGATGGAGCGTCGTCATTATCGTTAAGCAGACCAACCTGCTTAGTGCTAAAACTAGGCAACACAAAATAATTCAAACAAAATTAGTATGAAATCAGGAATATTTGGATGATTTTCAATTTTTTTTGTTGAGTTTTATAACTCCTGTACTATTTTATGCACTCTTTATTGACTGTCTATTACTTTTGAGAGCTATTGATTTCTATTCATTACGCAAAAAAAACTTTACTATGGACTCCTTTTGCTTTAGGCGGACCGTTTTAAACCACTATTAATGTCAAGCGAGCGGAGCCGCGGGCACTTCTAGTATCTTGATAATAGCTGTACCACTCCATAGTCCATGATAGGAAGTACGCAAGATTGGATAATTTTACTTCAATTTTACTTCGGGTTTCGTATTGGCGTTGAAACCAATGATTGGTCCAAGAGCACCTCTTACTTGTTTCAATTTCTTGATGACCTTGTCTGTGTGTGTGTTCATTTTCATGGTTTTGTCGGAATGGACTCCCAGATATTTTATTTCTTTTTTATACATGAACTCCTGATTTTTTTTATTTTAACCGTCTGTCTAAATTTTCTTTTCTTTGTGAACATAATGCATTCAGTTTTCTCTACATTACATGTAAGTCCCCATCTGTTGTAATAGTTCACAATAGTTTCGGCAGCCCACTCCGCTCTCGTGGTAGCGTGGTCGAGAATTGCAGCTCTGTTGAGGATACATAGATCATCTGCATATTGAGATAGTTTCAGACCTCGTATTTTATCGTTATTGTCCCATATGTCATAGACATATAAGTTAAATATTACAGGACCCAGGATTGATCCCTGCGGCACACCGTGCGTTATAATTTTTTCTTCGCCATTCATTGTCCGAAACCTTCCTTGTATTAAGCGATCTTCTAGGTAGTTTTCTATTATTTTCATGACATTGTTAGGAGCGTCTGAGTTTTGTAATTTTTTAATCAGCCCTTTATGGTTAATTGAATCAAATGCTCGACTGAGGTCTGTACAAATCATTGATACGCTTTCTCCAAGTGCCAATGCATCCATAACAATTTTACCAGTGCGAAGAATCTGCGTGGCCGTACCTCTGAATTTTGTGAAGCCGTGTTGAAACGGTGGTTGCATCTTATTTACTGTACCTTGTAGTCTTGAGAGCATTAGAGCATTACCTTGTAGTCTTGTAGCATATTAATCTTTCGCATAGCTTTCCCATTATGTTTAGCAGCGTTATAGGTCTATATGAGGTGGCCAGCTTAGCTTAGTTAGCTTTGGACAAAACTTCCAATGCAAAATTTTGGCCAAAGTATTGTACTTATGTGTACTTGATATGTACCAGTAAGCATAACTAGGTATTATTTATGCCTTTCTAGGTGGAAAACTAACAACAACTTGCCTTAAAATTAGCTTAACTATGCCATTAGCCTAACTATAGATCTATCAGCAAGACCTCTCGACTCGTTTTTTTAACCCGACTAAGAAAATCTAAGCTTGAAGCCTGCGCCCAAAATTTCATGAGAATCGCTTGAGAAATGCGACTTGTAGAGGAGAACACCCGGACATACGAAAGAATTAGATAAAACGTAGACGATTCGCTCGCTCTGTTATTAATATAATATGTATTAATAAAGAAACTATAATTAGTAGATAAGTAATAATATATCATAAATGGAAAGTAAGATACGTACCGACATAAGTGTAAATAGGTAACATTCATCAATTCTAGTAACAAGTAATTTAATCTTACATCAAAACTCGAAATGCCATGGATTCTACCCAACGCGACGTAACATTTTTATCCAAACGCGTGCAACATAAAGTCACACGACGTCAAAACATTATTTTATCTTATCCTGGTTTGGGCCAGGATCGAGAGAGCTGTGGCGTCCGGGAAAGTAGAGACTCCTCGCCCCGCGGGCGCCACAGCGCGCGGGCCCCGGCGGGGCAGGCGCCTCGGCCGCCGGGGCCTCCCTGGCTGGCCACGGCCGGCCTCGGACAAGTAACTTGTCGGGGTCATAACCTGTTTGTGACCCCTCCCCCGAGACCGCGGCTGTGGCTGTCTTGCAGTGACCCTATGGTTGAGGCCTTGACTGATGAACATT
>OZ020278.1:7347534-7410973 GCA_963971205.1 Aethes cnicana | reverse complement strand
ACAGACTACTAAACAGAGGTATTCCATCTTAGGCCTCAGGGTAGGCAACGCATTCTTATGATTTCTCAATAATTTATTTTTACCATCAGGTGGGCTGTGTACTCGTTCGGCCACCAATTACATAATAAAACATATACATACAGACATTTTTTTCTAAAAATCTTGAAAAAGTCCATCATATATCTGAATAAACAAGGGTGTCTGAAAATGCACTCTATATAACGCCTTGACAAAAAGATCGTGTTCAGATATTTATAATCACCTTGTTTGTTCACATAAATATCTGATGCAGTGTGTAGCATGGGGACTGTACCCTTAAAATCGCCAAACATGATCTTAATTCTGATTACTTAGTTATTTACTATTTATTACTTAGGTACTTGGTACGAGAAGTTTTTTTCGGTATGTGTTTTTTACTCTACAGTATAGGTGAGGTGAGTGTTATAGGTACCTACAAGTTTTAAAATTTGAACACATGGATGGTGGCACGATGGCACGGCAGGGCGCCCCCGGCGTCGCGCGGCGGGCGGCGGTACTACGGCCGCGGCCCCGCGCGCGCCACAACCGCCACGCAGTCTTCCCGCGCGGCCCGCACGTGCCCCTAGTGCCACACGATTCAAATTCCGAACTAACTTTACCTTACGCGATAAAAAACACCGGACCCAGTGCTTGTGCCCGTCTGTGATCCTGTCGCAACTAATAGGGCACTGTGTCACTTCAGTTTCAGTGCTCTGTCAATTAAAACTGTTCGTAATTGCATCGCTCTTCTTTTTACTTCCTCGATACATTAATTAAGATCTTACATGGGACCGGAACGCATTAAATTGATGTATGGAATTTATGAAACACTCCGCTCATTGGAATATGTTGCTGTAATTGAAATTTAAATGGTGGGTTTAACTTTTTATTATTTATTTATCGTATCCATCCAAGTGTAAACTATTTTAACTATGAATGTTGATGTGGTTAAGCACTTATCGTACTTACATTACCTAAGTACCTATAGGCTTCCTTTTTACTTTTTATAACATTTGCGTAGTAAATTGCTGTTCTACCAAACTTCATTACGACTCAGTTTTTCTCAGGTTTTCCAGTTAATGTTTAAATTGGGAATTAATTTAATTAAAATCTAGTTCGCTTGATTTAAAAAATATGTGCCAGTCACGATAAACTACGAACACTTATCAGCGCGCAACTGGCACGAAAGATATTGAAAGATAAGATGCCGCGTTGTTAATGAATTTTCCATTCCATATTTGTGTCAGGTGTGGATAAACTGCTGTACTACAGTCGAGCTCATTGATATACCTAGGTACACTTTTGGACCTTATTACGACGGAGTAGGGAAAAAATGTATAGATACTGGCAAACTCCGCTGTACCAACCAAGTAAACTTTATAAAATTTATAATGTAACTAGGTATGTAGTACAATATTTAGCCTTGGATGCCATATGTATGCAAACACTGTCAATTACAAATGTAGATAGGTAATTGCTATTTAAGTCTGACATGTCGGTGAATTTGAATTTTTCAATTGTACAAAAATAAATTGTACCTAGCAATTAAATGAATTGAATTAGTTTTGTGAACTCTTTACCTATCTTAACTTGCGAGTGCGAGTATAAATGAACATGAATTAGTACATTGTGTATTAAGGGCGGTAAACGAGGAATTGTAGTCGAGAGCATTTATAAGCCCGAAACCGAAGGTTGAGGGCTATAAAAGGGCTCGAGACTGCAATTCCTATACCGCCCGTAATACAGAATGTACTATTTTGTTTATTTTTAATATTCAATTCGCACTAGCCACTAACAATGGTGCGGCCATTTGAGTAGTTTTACTTTTTAATTTGTATCATTTCGAAAAAAACAATTGAAAACAAATACATTACGGCCCGTGGGCTCATAAGAAATCTCGAAAGCCCGTGGTCTTAATATGAGCCTTAGAGACCGCTTTTCCTGCCTGTAACGACACCGTTTTATAGCAAGTGTGATGAAAAATCTTATAAGACTTCTCTTTTCTTTATATGTACCTAAATAGGTAAGAATGAGAGACCCTTACTTTTACGAGAGTCAATAGTAACATTCAACTTGTTCTTTGTTTAACTGAGCCTATTTAAAGAACGTCAAATAAAAAGCTCGTTGTTTTTCATAGTTTAATATTCCAAGGGTTCTGTACTGAAAATATATTGAACTAAATAATTTCACTATAGATAAATTTATAACGAAGTTATCCTACAATGATTTAATTTTAATGAGCATGATTATCTATTACATATTTTTATTGCATTAGATGTAAACGATATTATTTACAAATTGATTACTTTATTCTTCAACAGGCAGTGGAAATGAAAAAAAATGATTTTCCTAATTTTGAGATACTAAATTACCTACCTACTAACTGATCAAACGATATTTAATGTAGGTCATAGTACCTTTTTTTTAATAGTACCTGGGCGACCGAAAATTGGGTGAAAATAGCTAAAATCGAGTTGTCTCATATATGAGACCTAGCTAAATCGATTTCTCGCCCCCGTAAACCCCTATATTCCAAATTTCGTCCAAATCGTTAGAGCCGTTTTTGAGATCGCTTGGATAAATAAATAAATAAACAGAGAAATATACAAGATTAGAGCGTTTAAAGTATAAGATACCAGTACCAGGCTTGCTCAATGGCCGTCGTCCGAGTTGGACGTTGATGTTTGTTGAGCCAATATCTTGAAATTTGCGAAATTGTCTAGCATATAGACGGAAGCCATTATTTAAAAGAGAAGAAAGAGTACCTACACCCGAACCGAATTAAGTAACTCTCCTAAAATAGAGTCAGAGGCAAGCGCTTGAGGCTTGACCTTATTTCTAGTTAACTGTACTACAATGGAAGCGTTTGAATCTTCCAATCCAATATAATTGAATTCATATACCTATGAGGTACTGATGATGTGGTTTACTTGCATATCTGGCACGTGCACCTATGAAAATGCAGAAATTTTAATTCGAGTACTAGGTATTGATTTTAGTGTATTAAATATCTAGTTCACCAAATTAAGATTTTATTATACCTATGCTAGCTGTCGCCCGCTACTTTGTCTGCGTTGAATTTCTTATTGAACTTCCTGATGTTTTGGCATGAACGATTAAATATGCATCAAACTGTAACAAACTGTTTTAATGTATTTTTTATGATATTAATAGAATTAAAATTATTTATACCTTCTAGCTCCTTAGGTACTAATGAATTTCATCTTCGTAATAGTTATCGAGTACCTAATAATATATTTAACATTCCCATCTGGACTTATTAACTCCCGCCGAATCCCGAAAAACTGGTACAGCAAGTTAGCATCGTTGGAAAAGAAATGGGATGTTACCGTTGGCAGCACCAACTATTCTTATGATATAAACTCTCCTACATAAATTTTATTGAGGCTGATAATGGATTTTTTATGTATGCTGGATAGACTAATAGAGATTTTATGGCTGCATGAAATAAGACACATTGAATTAGGTACGTCTTATAATGTTTAATGACAAAACGTTGCTGTTCTAGCCGTTTAAAGACGTAGGTACCTAAAGTTTTTTTTAATCTTAGTTATCTTATTTGGTAAACAAAATCCTAACCACAAAGTGCTATTTTTTGGGATGAAATAGGTTTATCACTGTATCACATCATCCTGATTCAACATAAAGGATATCTCTTCAGTGATATTTGCTCTGGGATTCCTTTATTTAGGTACGCTTAAATAGCCACAATTAGTCCAAAAATAGTTACGCATTTTGAGGTTAGAATTTTGTTTACCAAATAAGACAAGAAGAATGAACAGACTTTATTTAGATCCATAATTAGATATCTTATTTAATTTAAGTACTTAATTTACACTGCGACAGTTAAATTTTATCAGTTCGGCATTCACATACCTAAAAATCTTGGAATTCCGGGCCTCCAAAATGCATGCTGTAAGTATAAAGTTGATGAGAGCCTCGTGTAGGTACATTTGTAATAATAACATCAATTGATTTAGCGCTCTTACAGTGGGAGAAGCCCAACGAGGTCACTGACCGGCAATTATAATGTCCTCCTAGAGAATCCACTACACGAGTGTGTGTTTGTAAACGCCACCCGTCGTGAACTGTACCCGAACCTTCTTACAGCATAAACAATTGAACTTTTCAATTCACCTTTAAACTCAATTATTGCATACCTATCGTTTGTTTATTTTGCACAACTTTTAAATTCACTTAGATAACCTACTTTTGAAATGGTCTAATCTAACCTACCTACTTACTTATTACGAAACTTTCTACTTTCCACGCTCTAAAAACATTTTAGAAACATCGTATCATTATGGATGTCTGATTTAATTTGTAATTATTGAGATAGATATTGGTTCGAAAAATATCTACTAGCTATCCTATCGAGTTAACGTTCATTAATATCTAGGTTACGTTACACGACGTTGAGTAATTGTAGCTATTACGGCGAAGTAAACGTTTGGATAAAGGACATACTTACAGGTCTTACTATGATAAGGAATGCACAGGGGTCAGCTCAGCTCAAAATGACCGTTTTACGGGGTGATTCGAATAACGCAAGAGCGTGTCCTTTCACTTGGTTATTGATAATATTGTGTTCTCGTTAGGCCCGCTGGGGCAGCGCAGCCGGTGTGCTACAAAAACCGGTCCAAAAGGAATGAGACCGACTTGTAGCCCAAGGTACCTTCTATTCTATTACAATGTTGATCAATCGAATTTCGGAGCGGCTGAAACATTCGACTCGCTTATATTCGGAGGGCACTGACAATACTTGAACTGTTTGATTGAATTATTAATTATAGATCAATGTGAAAAGTGTTTGAACCATTATTTCGTAATACGTTTTTCTCAGTTCTAATATTTTATGCACTAGATAGAAAATTGAGACGCCGAATTGCATTACTGTATACTCCTTCCTCCGCTCCGACGGCATGATAGCCTAGGTTACCACTTAAACGATTTTTAAAAGTTTATGAAATTCTTTCTTATTAAACGCAGACAGTGCGCCAAACCTTGTTCAGGTATGACGCAGCACAGTGTGTATTTTCTTCTTCTTCTTCTTCAGCACTTACTCACCCACTGTTGGGCACTCGCCTCTCCAATTTTCCTCCACTGTTGTATATATTACACGAAACGTTTCAACGTGTGTTTCCCCTTATAATAACATAGCCTAACTTCGTTACCTGGAAGTGCGAGGTGACCTATGTACAAAAAAAAAGATAGATTTATGTTAGATAGTTTCTGTGTTCATTGATTTACAAAATCGATGTTTTTTTTTATTACATACTGATACTTAACTATTGCCAGTTGCCACTATCATAAAGCCAGAGCTTGCACGACAGCAAGTTTAATCGATTATTTACATCGACATTTATAAGTATACATATACAACTTCTACGAACTGTATTTTAATAAGCAACTTTTATGTTTTGTCTTAATACTTATATGGATTCATTTATGTAGGATGTTTACCACATTTTTCAAGAAATAATTAATCTATTCTATCGAATAACAAATTTGTCAGTAGGTACAGACACAGGGAAATAATATAGACCGACTACCTATCTCCTTACATTGCGGTGTACATCGGAAAAGCTCTGTATAGGAGAAATATTTACGGCGATTCAAAATTTTATACGTAGCATGTATGGTATTTGAAGCGCCCCTGGATATTCTCATGGGAGTTTAAATTTTCTACAGGCTACCTAGGCAGCGATAACTAAGCTATTATTGCATTGAACACTTTTTCCGGGCTATTACTCTAGGTTTACCTACGTACCTTACTTTTTCTATGGTCGGTAAGTAGGTACAATATATAAACTGTCTAAATCTAGATAGGTATAATATACTTAATTAGAGCATTGCACGTCGACTGTATGTATATACAAGACTAATCTGTACATATAATACTAATCGTAACAAATTGTAACGTAAACTAAATGCAACCGCCGGAGATTGTCAAACTTTGTATGTAGATACTATGTATTTCAATAGCTATTATAAGAATCAAACTTGCTCACAAATTGCCGCGCTAATCAGTCCGATCTGTACGAGTACCTATAAATAATAACAAAAAATAAAACCTTTTTATACCAGTCTTATCTAGATTTGGTAAAATTTTCAAGGGTGAAACCGCTAAATTCCTATATTAGAAAAATCAAATTGGTAGTGCAGAGGTTCAATACTATCGTAATATAGAAATCCGTGTCTATACAGTATACCTACCTCTAGGTACAGATTCAAATTCATCGACATTGCTTAGGTAGGTACATCATATTTGCAAAATATTTGACTAAAAAGTCGTTATCTAAGTACCTTAGAGTAAAATCAAACCAATCTTGGATAGTGGGAATTTCCCTAGATTTTCATTTAGCTTGCATTATGGAATGCGACTCTACCCAATCAAATTTAAACTTCCGCCTTTAAGGAACCAATCATGCCATTCTCAATCAGCCAGCAGAGTACCCAAGAAGATCTAATAACTGGCTCCTCTCCGAGATAGGATCTAATCAACAATTATCTCCTGAAAGATTGTAAGAAACTTGGACCTTTAATAGCATAAAAAGTAAAGTATTCGAAATTGATCGTAACTATCGTGCTGGGCAGATAACTACCCTGTTGTTCCTATGTGATTATACGAATTACTAAGTACAACCAATAAATTGCTAATACTAATGTAGTTTATGTTCAACATAGAAACTTTGAACTTAGTCGGAATTTTTATTCAGTGAAACCAGATAGGTACATAATTATTTAAACTAGATTAGAACTAAGTATATTACTTAACTAAACTTGAAAAATAAAATAACCTAAAAAAGGGTTGTGGCTTTGTACCAAGGATGCTAGCAGCATTTCCGGAATAACAATTTTAAAAATAATATTTTTTCCATAGTTGGAATTTAAATGTACCTACGTTAAGTAGTGTAGCCGTTGGACCAGATTGCACTTGTTTTTTTTTATTAAGAGGGTTTATTCCGAAACGGCAGCGTCGCATATAGCTGTGAAATAATATACTGAACAACAATGAAAACGGGTCACTTTGTATAGGATTTTCCATACAAAGCGACCCGTTTTCGTTGCTGTTCGGTGTATTTAGCTGATAACATTAATTTCTCAAAATGTCTCAATGAAAAAATAAATGATCGCGCTGTTATTGATGACGCGTATTGTTTTATATCTATTGGATAGGCATTAAAATAAAAAATTGCAATGAAATGCATGGAAAATGCGATGGAAACTTTACAAACGATATTACTTACTTCGAAAATACAAAAAATTATATACAATTCATATTTCATGTTTTATTTAATGACAGAGTGATTATTCATGTTTTAATTTAGTAATATCATAGAAAAAGTAAGGTAAATCTAGAACACCAACCTTCATACAAATCAGCGTACGACCGAATAAGTTTTAAATGAGAAAATTGATGTCGCTGCCTAGGTAGCCTGCATATAAATTTGAACTCCATGAGCAACATCTATCTGTGTCTGGTAACATTCAGAAAGGAATGAAAACAGCGTAATAATTGACAGCTATATGCGACGTTGCCAACTTTCGGAATAAGCCCTCTTAATGAAAAAACAAGTGCAATTTGGTCCAATTCCGAAAGTTGCAAGCTTTCGGAATAAATCCTCTTAATTACCTGTGTTACTGAGGATATTTATTACATACATAAATTCACGCCTGTTTTCCGTTTGGGTAGGCAGAGGATATTGATGGCCGCATTTCTTTGTTGCAGAGACCTGACAATCTTGAGTTGCCGCTGTCTGCTGCCCGCGACACAAAATCCAGCGTGTACGCTATGAATGATCAGGTGAGGAAGCAAAATGATCTCATACCTCTGGTAGTGTTTTTCTCACGGCGTCATTAGCATTAGTTACAATAGGATTAGGCTAGCTAGAACAAATCGTATTTTCAAACTGATCGCTAAATAAGATGGTTTAAAAAAGCCGACCTCTGACTCAGACAGCCTACAAAGTTGTGTCAAGTTCACTATAAGATTGTCATCAGCTTTAGGTCGGTTCACTTGACACCGACTTTGTAGGTGGCTGTCGGAGTTGGAAGTCGGTTTTTATTTTTTTACTTAATTTTTTTTTCGACTGCAGTTTCCAAACAGGGTTACGATGGGACGTAAATATCACTGTAGTCTTTGAAATTGATGCCAAAATAACACACGTGCTAACAAATCTTGAGGAGTTTCCTCATTTTCTCATGGATCACATAATCAGAACTGAACCAAATTAAAATGTGAGTGGTCCCATTTTAATTGGAGTTACCACCTTATGATTAAAAAAATAACCATCGATTCACAATTGACGGAACATTCATACAAAAAAAAAGAAAAAAAAACAGACTGCGCTCGAAAACTAAAATTGCGGATAATTGATATATTTATTTTTGAGTATTCGAAGGACCGTGCGGAAAATGCTATTTGTAAAAAAGGCAAAGAAAGTAATTTGTACATTAATGAAAAATGGTCGTTCAATAGAACGACCATTTCAATAGAATTTTCAATAGAAAATGTCACTACGCGCGCACAGAAAAAGGGAAAAGGGGAATTGGATACGGGTTCAAAACTCCCGTAGAAAAATAAGGGATGCGTTTGGTACCTGAATTGGCTATCTGCAGGCGATGGAGCTCGACGGGCTGGCTGTAATGAAGACGGGGCTGGAGTTCCTTTGTAAACAATGGCGATGGCGGCAACAACGCTTCTTGTATCGCGTAGGTAATTCCGTCGAAAATCCATTAAAAATCCGTTCGTAACACTAGAAATACAACCTGGCCAGGTGAAACTAAATGGGCTAAAAATACTATTGCACAAATCACTTCAATTGCGGTAAAAATGTCCAATAAAAGATTATTTTAGCGGAGCAACACGTCTTCAACGACCATCAAAGCTAAAACGGAAGTGTTCTTGTTTTTCTATAATGGCGTAATCCTTCAGACTTTTACATCCGGTCTTCTAATCAATAGAACATCTCCTCACCATCATTGGATATTTCTATCCTTGTCTTACAACCAAACGCAATATAAGGGAGAAAGAGATGGGAAAAGGGAAAATAGATGTGCGCGCGTAGATAAAGTAGTTTGTATGACTAATTTTTGAATAGTTCCTAAAGATCCATACGAGATGGCGTTATAGGTATCAAAACTAAGTGAAGCGGCGCGAACACAACAGACGATGAGAACCTCCTCGGGGTTGCTCAATGGCCGTCGTCCAAGATGGTTGTCGTTTGTTGAGCTTCCCCATTTTTACTTGATTTATCTTTTGTACCGTACATTTATCATTATTACCGAACAACTTGCAGGCCTGTGGCCCTAACTTTGATATTGGCGAAGTGTCCAAGACAGAAGCCATTAATTTATATAGAATTGAATTAAATTGAGAACCTCCTCCTTTTTTCAAAGTCAGTTAAAAAGTTCCGGGCAGATAAGATGCAGCGGCATTGCGTTTGGCCATTGCGATGCGGATTAGTTTTTCAATAAGTTAACAAGTATTAATAAAAACCGATTTCAAGTACCATGGACTTCTTAATAATTTTCCTGTAATCTATCTATAGGTCAATAACTAACCTCCCTATTATTTCCAAAATAGGTCCAGTAGTTTCGAAGATAAGGGGGGGAATGGTAATTTTACGCCTATTTTTTTAAATAACTCGAAAAGTATTGACCAAAAAAGAAATAAAAAAATATATATTTAGATCCTATAAGCAAAAATTTTTTTTCACCTCAGCAGCTCGAACAAGTAGACTTTGCTGTCAGAAATTAGTGAGCAAAATCGTGTTTGTTTCACTCAGTGAGACAAAGTATTTTTTTAATTAGTTTTTTTTTTTAATTCCTTTTATCCCATCAGACAATCCCATGAGGCAAAGGCAAAGGCCTAAGCCTTGCAGCCACAGTAAAATTGTTTCCGCGCTTTTTATTTTTTTTTAATTTCATTACTGCGAATGGTCATTTCATACTGCGGCATCTAACGAGTAATTACGAGTTATTAATTATTCAAACTATCTTGATTTTATCCGCACTCTTCTTTTCATATCTTTAAGAAAAGAGGTAGAATTATACTAGGCAAGTCTTACTGCGAATCTGTTTTCGTCGAAAAAAAAACTGAATTAGAAACGTTCGGATACGCTACGCGCAACGTATCAGTACCGCCGTATTTTTAGACATTAAAATTATACGTTGATTTAACTTCTGAAAATCTTACAATTTTCAAATGACTTATATTTCATATAAGTATGTTATGTGTAATCTAAAGTTTTAATTTAAAGTAAACTCAAAGTTTTCAAATATTACCGAATAAATTCGAAATTTATCATCAAGTACTAGTTTCCGAACATGCGTTTGGAAAATTGCCGCCATTGTCTCATGTCAAATCATGTCTTTCTTCTTAATTTTCGATAACTAACTTTAAAGTAATTCTTTTAAAACATGAAATTCAAGTGATAATTTGAGTGAAAAGAGTGAAGAAGAAATGTTATTTCATATTTTTCGTGTTGTAAGTATTCTTTGCAAGTACCTTTTATGTGTTCTCGCTACTGAGGTGAAAAATTGTATGTGCTACTCGAGAGCAATTTCTTTTACTTCTCGTGCCTTTGAGTCCTTCGCTAGCTCAGGACTCAAACATGGCACTCGAAGCAAAAAACTATTTTGCTCTCTTGTTGCACAAATAACTATTTCATCTCGATCTCGCACTCACGTATGAGTTCCTGGCAGAATGTGGTCTTCCGACCACAACTTATGCTTATTCAACTGCACACATTGCGGGCCCCTTGTACACAATGCGCGTCGAGTCACTTGCCCTAATGTTATTCATTGTATATCTTTGTGTGTTTGTTTCTGAATATATATTTTCTTTTTCTTCATTTTAAGAACAATTTACATATCTACGGATACGTATGTCCGAGGATCTACTTAAGCCGCACTTTGCCGTGGCAAGGTAGAGTTTAGTCCTACAGAGGAGGTCAACCTGATAATATCAGTTGTTAAACTCTGTAAAGTACGCCGTTATAATTTAGGATAACGATTATTTTTATGACTATGGAAATTATTCGTCCAACGCAAGGCCACACGTGCAATAAGTAGGTACATATGGGGTGGAAAAAATGTATGAGCCCTATAGGGGAACCGAAACATTTGAGGTTTGTTTTGTTTTTCTTGAAATGATTAACTTCAAAGTAGCCCGATAATGGAACATTTATTTTGACACGCAACTTACTAAAAATGCCAGTTGCGATTTTATTTTTGTAAATTATTATTTTTAGGGTTCCGAAGTCCACAAGGAACCCTTATAGTTTCGCCATGTCCGTCCGTCCGTCTGTCCGCACTATTGCTCGGAGATGCTTAGTCCTAGAAAGCTGTAATTTGGCATGAATAAATATATTAGTTACGCCGACAAAGTGGTACAATAAAATTTTGAAATATGTTTTTTTATAGGGTACCTCCCCTACTCGTAAAGTGGGGATGTAATTTTTTTTTCTTGCGTACCCCATAGTGTGGCATATCGTTGAATAGGTCTTAAAAAAATATTGTGGGTTTGTTCAAACCATTTTTTGATTAGAGTCACGTGTCCCCCCCCTGCCAGCTAAATGGTGGTATTTGGATGGCTGAAAAAAATCACGGTTATGGCATAACGTAGTTGAAAGGAAAACTATCACAGCTAAGTAGGCTATACAAACTTACAAGTCATAGTCGACCAACTTATGAAATGATTAAAAAACCAATGATTTTTCTCGAGCGGCAGGGGCGTCGGACGGGCACGTCATGCCACAGGCTAGCTACGAGTAGATGCTAATAAGTCTTAGAAAGGTACTATGGGCATCCTCATCTTCGGAACCCTATACTTTGCGCGTGGCCCATTTTTTCATCTGTTTTGAATAATGCTGAAGCTGACTACTGACGAAGGTTTTAGGTGTGATATATTTATATATTATACTTCTGAAGTCAAATACGAGGACTCGTTGCAGAAAAGTTCCTCCTGAATAATCCATCAACAGATTTACAAGTACGCTACTTGACATTTTTTATATATTTAACCCAAAGATATAATTCATTATCAATACCCATTACAAATTGACTATGTGATTAAATAATAAAATCACGGTTGTATGTTTTAGTAAGTTAATTTTATTTGCGTAGTGGGCTTAAGGGCACATGGATTGTTCCACTCTTCCTGTAGTCGTAGAGACAGACGTTTTGCGTAACCCTGTATGGAGTATTGGACTGCAGTGGAAATAATATCAGGAGGAGAAAAATATTCGAATGTTGCATCTGTCTATGCCGAATTTGGTCGTGAAACTGTTCAGTAGGACTTGAAAGCGTAATAAGCATTCATACGGACAAAATATGCTTTATAAGCAATAATAATATGCAGCCGGGTAAATTTCTGGCACAGAGGCATTCCATCTTAGGCCTCAGGGTAGGCAACGCATTCGAGTTTCTTAATGGGGGATCATGGAATTTCGGTGTCCATGGGCCGCAGTGACCCCTTACCATCTGGTGGGTTGTACGCTCGTTTGCCTATACCACTGGTATATAATTTGTACTGGAATAGTTAGTTTCATAATAAAAAAAATACCTACTTCTAGCGGTATTTTCGGTCGGAACATACGAATACTACGTTTTCTGGCAACTGATATGTGGTAAGTAAAAGTATATCAAAGAATAGTGCATCTCGTTAGTGAACAGTCCGCATGTACCCTCAGACAGACAGGGATGACAATAATATCGATCGTCTGAGGCAGCCACGACAGCTTCTTCATCCACGTTTTACATAAAATGCAACGTTATCAGTTTTTAACGGGGGGACGGGGGCGTCAAGCAGTAAATAGATTGCTGCATTTACTTACATCAATTAAATGTAAGTCCGGGTACGATTCCCGAGTTGAGTACCTAAGTACAAATTTTTTAAATACAAGTTTTTCTTGTTACTAAAATAGATGACAATATGGTTCCTAAGAAGAGATCTTCGTATGTCTTATAGTTTCAGTTCAGACTTCCCATACTGACCGATCTACGTAAAGCCATTTTATGACATCAAATCTGTATACAGGATACAGATTTGATGTCATAAAAAGTTGAGATAAAAAAAACTTAATCATTTATTAGGGTTCCGAAGTCCACAAGGAACCCTTATAGTTTCGCCGTGTCCGTCCGTCCGTCTGCCCGCACTATTGCTCGGAAACGCTTAGTTCTAGAAAGCTGTAATTTGGCATGAATATATATATTAGTTACGCCGATAAAGTGGTACAATACATTTTTGGTTTTTTATTTAGGGTACCTTCCCTGCTCGTAAAGTGGGGTTTTTTTTTTCTTGCGTACCCCATGATGTGGGGTGTCGTTGAATAGGTCTTGGAAAAACATTTGGGTTTGCTAAAACCATATTTTGATTAAACAATGCGTTTGTGGAATATTAAGCTTTAAAGTGCTATTTTTTGGTAGAGTCAAGTGTCCCCCCCCCCTCTACCAGCTAAATGGTGGTTTTCAGATAGCTGAAAAAAATCATGGTGGTGGCATTTATAACGCAGTTGAAAGGAAAACTATCACAGCTAAGTAGGCTATACAAGTTTCCGGGTCATAGTCGACCAACTGCAAGCAAGCAAAAATGCGTAGGTACGGAATAGTAAAATTCCATTATGCATACTACTGAGCGGCAGGGGCGTCGTCGGGCGGGCACGTCATACCGCAGCCTAGCTAAGATGCAGTCTTAGAAAGATACTAAGGGCATCTTCAACTTCGGAACCCTATACATTGCGCGTGTCCCGACACGCACTTGGCCGATTTTTTTAAACTAGCTTCTGCCCACGATTTTGTCTGCATGGAATTCGGAAATAGTGTTCGTTTCCGGAATAAAACAAGTATTATAGAAACACCAAACGTTAAATTCCATACAAAGGGTCGACTGATTGTTGCTCTTCTTGAGCGATAAAATATTGCTTTACTTATGCGGGCTAAACCGTACAAGGTACATTAAAACAATGTATGAAAGAATTGAAGACCTCAAAAAGCTGCGCAGAAAAGTCTTCGCCAGCATATGTCTATCTGTTACGGTTTCTATTAAGTATTTCCATTTTAACAATTATGATAACAATTTTTACTATTTCGCTATCCTCTTGACAAGCTCTTCATTTTGATACCCATATGGTATAATTCAACAAACTTTTTTTTTCATTTTCCACTTCAGGTGGCTCCACCATCCAGCCACCATGTTGTTTTTTCATCTGACCCTCTCTATCTCTAACTCTAACAACATTTGGGTTGACGAGACGATTCTAATGATAGGTACCTCAATCATGAAAATCGGTTCAGCCGTTTGGCCAAAACATGGTAATAAAGAAAATTACAAAACATAGATAGATACTAGGTGACTCCGCGGACTTCGTACCGCCTTAGATTTTTTGGCATGAAAAATAGCTTACGTCCTATACTCAGACCTACTGAACATACACTCCAAATTTCATAAGAATCCGCCGAGCCGTTTCGGAGGAGTTTGGTTACAAATACTGTGACACGAGAATTTTATATATTAGATACTTATGGATAGATACGCACCAAAAACATAACCCTCCTTGACATGCGGGTAAAAAGTAACCTATATGTTGACCAGTGTTATAAACTACCCCCATACCAAATTTTGTTGCAATCCGTCCAGAAGTTTTCCAGTCAAATCCGGACATACATTCATACAGACAATTTTTCTAAAAATCGTTATTTTGTGTTTACTATCTACTATATAAAAATAAGTCGGGTTTTCCTCCCTGACGCTATAACTCCAGAACGCACGAACCGATTTCCACGGTTTTGCATTCGTTGGAAAGGTCTCGGGCTCCGTGAGGTTTAAGGCGGTACGAAGTCCGCGGGGTCAGCTAGTCGTTTATATAGACAGACTTATTATTAGTAATAAAGATATGATCTAATTGTGTTTCAATTATTAATAGTTAATTTTGTTTCAGACGTTTCACACACCATCATTTGGCGATGAAGAATTCGATATACCTTCTATTCACGGACAGCATACGAACGGTCAACCCGCGCATATCCAATATTCGCAAATGCATCATTCCGCGCCTCAGGTAACTACAGTACCTACCTATACTCTTTAAAAAATCTCAATCTTTAAAAAACATAAGTAACCTCCCTTTTGGCGCAGTTGGGTAAAAACGCACTTTAGAATTTTGTGTAATACGCTCATTTAAGTTTAGGTATACATTCACCGAAGCCTACATAACTAAGTACCCCATAACATCACTAGTGTCGTTATACCCCAAAAAAGTGTTCCGTACAAGAAATCAGAAACAAGGAAATTAGGTATATAGACTAATAATCTCCTTGCATTGCGGCGTATATCGCAAAAGCTTTGTATTATGAGCAATCTCCAGGGGACGCTTCATACGTATCCTGTAAGATGGTTTAAAGCGCCATCTATATATTTATCATGGAGTTCAAATTTTTATAAAGGCTACCTAGGTATGTCGCTGCCTATATAGTATAGCTATTTCTTTCAATTTCTTTCTTTAAAATTTACTCGCCTGCTACACAGGTTTTCGTTACGAGTCGCTAGTAAAAAAAGTTACCGAAAGTCATTAT
The DNA here is from genome assembly GCA_963971205.1 of Aethes cnicana. NCBI lineage: Eukaryota > Metazoa > Arthropoda > Insecta > Lepidoptera > Tortricidae > Aethes > Aethes cnicana. Next base: position 7,395,355 of record OZ020278.1, on the reverse strand, counting down.
CAGTGTTTTCGAACACGTTCGTGGTTCCACATTTGAGGTTCCAACGACGTGAGGCTTTCGAGATGTCGTTAAAGCATTGTTTTCACCATTGCATGCATTGCTGACAATTCATTTTATTGTAATAATAAGTAGTTGAAAATTCGAATAATAGTACATTATTGCCGTGGCCGGGAAAGTAGATCTTTGCAGGCTGAGTATTTGGTTTAAGAGGGTTTACTCCCAAAGCTGGCAACGTCGCAAATAGCTGTCAAATATTTCATTGTTTTCATTAATTTATGAATATCCCGGACGTCAGCCTGTACGAGATTAGTATGGCTCTCAAACAGCTTAAGAACGGCAAAGCCCCCGGTGATGACGGAATTACAGCTGAACTCGTGAAGGCGGGTGGTAAACCAGTCCTTAAGGCCCTTCAGACGCTGTTTAATTCCGTCATCCATGAAGGGAGAACGCCGCGAGCATGGAACAGAAGTGTGGTGGTGCTCTTCTTCAAAAAAGGTGATAACACCTTGCTGAAGAATTATAGACCCATCTCACTTCTGAGTCATGTCTACAAGCTGTTTTCGAGAGTCATTACGAACCGTCTCGCGCGCAGGTTTGACGAATTCCAGCCTCCCGAACAAGCCGGTTTCCGAAAGGGCTATAGTACCGTAGACCACATAACATGCGTTGCGGCAGGTTATACAGAAGACCGAAGAGTATAACCTCCTCCTTTGCCTTGCATTTGTGGACTACGAGAAAGCCTTCGATTCGATCGAGACTTGGGCTGTGCTGCAGTCTCTCCAGAGGTGCCAAGCTGACTACCGGTACATCGAAGTGTTGAAGTGTTTGTACGAAAATGCCACCATGTCCGTCCGACTACAGGACCAGACCACGATGCCCATCCCACTGCAGCGGGGAGTCAGACAAGGAGACGTAATCTCTCCGAAGCTGTTCACCGCTGCATTGGAGGATGCCTTCAAGGTGCTGGACTGGAAAGGACGAGGCATCAATGTAAATGGCGAGTACATCACTCACCTTCGATTTGCCGACGATATAGTAGTTATGGCTGAGACCATGGAAGACCTCAGTGCTATGCTCGTTGACCTCAGCAGAGTTTCCGATCGAGTTGGTCTGAAAATGAACATGGACAAGACAAAGATCATGTCCAATGTCCATGTTGTGCCAACTCCAGTAATAATCGGAGGCTCTGCGCTCGAAGTTGTTAACCATTAGGTATACCTGGGACAAACAGTCCAGTTAGGTAGGTCCAACTTCGAGAAAGAGATCAATCGTCGAATCCGACTCGGCTGGGCAGCGTTCGGGAAGCTTCGCAGTGTCTTTTCGTCCAAATTACCGCAGTGTCTTAAGTCGAAAGTCTTCGACCAGTGTGTGTTGCCAGTGATGACTTATGGTTCCGAGACGTGGGCGCTTACGATGTGCCTCATAAGAAGGCTCAAGGTCACCCAGAGGGCAATGGAGAGGGCTATGCTCGGGGTTTCTCTGCGTGATAGAATCAGAAATGAGGATATCCGCAGTAGAACTAGGGTGAACGACATAGCCCGAAGAATTGCGAACCTTAAGTGGGCGGGGCACATTGCTCGCAGGACTGATGGCCGATGGGGCAAGAAAGTCCTGGAGTGGCGTCCGCGAACCGGTAGACGAGCTGTCGGTAGGCCTCCAACAAGATGGAGTGACGACCTTGTAAAGGTCGCGGGAACGCGGTGGATGCGAGTGGCACAGGACCGGTCTGAGTGGCGCGCCTTGGCGGAGGCCTATGTCCAGCAGTGGACGTCTATCGGCTGAAATGATGATGATGATGATGATGATGATGATGATGAATATTACTGAATGAAAATATGAATTGTCGCTCTATGGTTGAATAAAACCTTAAGTATGGATTGCAACAATTATCCTGGGAACATGAAATGTTCAAGATTACGGAAGTACTATCTTTTGAAAACTTTCCATCGCATTTTCCATGCGTTTTAATATAATCTTATCATTTGAATGCTTAACCAACAAATATAAAACGAGACGCGTCATTCAACCATAGAATGATAACTTCTTCTTTAATTCAGTAATATTGAGCAATTAATGAAAACAGCGAAACATTTGACAGCTATATGCGACGTTGCCAACTTTCAGGATAAACCCTCTTAAACCCTTCTTTTAATATGTACGAAGCCTACAAAGCCTTTCACGTGCCGAGGCTTATATAGTGCTTTTCTCAAAAATGAAAAAAAAACCTTGATATTAGGTATTCATAATACAGCATTGACACGCACGCAAAGATACTCAAGTACTTACAACAAGTCCAATGGAACGCCAGTCTTATTTCGTATTCACCGATATAAAAACTCGCATGTAGATTTCTCGTTTTTTATAAAAATTTAAACCTTATATTAATTTTTAAACCAAACTAGTAAACTATTTTCATGAAATTTTGCTAAATAAATCTGATACAAGACAAGAACTCCCGCTCTTTATGGATCGCTCTTTTTTAGGGTTCCGAAGTCCACAAGGAACCCTTATAGTTTCGCCATGTCCGTCCGTCCGTCTGTCCGCACTATTGCTGGTACAATAAAATTTTGAAATAATTTTTTTTATAGGGTACCTCCCCTACTCGTAAAGTGGGGATGTCATTATTTTTTCTTGCGTACCCCATGGTGCGACATATCGTTGAATATGTCTTGAAAAAATATTGTAAGTTTGTTAAAACCATTTTTTGATTAAGTGATGCGTTTGTGAAATATTAAGCTTCAATGTGCTATTTTTTGTTAGAGTCACGTGTCCCCCCCCCCCTGCCAGATAAATGGTGGTATTTGGATGGCTGAAAAAAATCACGGTTGTGGCATATATAACGTAGTTGAAAGGAAAACTATCAAAGCTAAGTAGGCTGTACAAACTTACGAGTCATAGTCGACCAATTTATGAAATGATAAAAAAACCAATGATTTTTCTGCGCCGGGCGGGCACGTCATACCACAGGCTAGCTAGATGCTAATAAGTCTTAGAAAGGTACTGTTGGCATCATCAACTTCGGAACCGTATACTTTGCGCGTGGCCCGACACGCACTTGGCCGGTTTTTTAAATTCCGTTCTGAAATACATTGCGCTGTTTCAGACACGGATAAAAACGTTTCGTTTCGCATCAATTGACAGATACAGAACATGCAGACTTGGCTGTTTGGGAATACCTTCGCGTATTTATCAGTTTAAAAAAAAAAGTACCTGTACGATAATGAAATTTCATACAACATTCCCTGCGCTTATACCTGCCGCGGAAGTAATTTCATACAAATTTCCGGGGCATGTAATTGAGTTTTTTTTTTTTTTGACTGTTCGTCAATGACGCACTTTGCGGTCTGATAGACAGCAGACAATGACGAGTTTCCCGGCCATTTTTGAGAAAAAGTCTCTATGTAGACATCTACTCAGTTAAAGCACTTTGACTGGGGATTTTTACAGATATGTATAACCAAAATATCATAAAAAATGAATCAACCCATTTATTCTGAAATCCCCGGTTGTTTAATTAATGTTCATTACTAAAAATATATTTTGATTAACATGCGAAGTTGACATTTTCACTCGTCCCTAATGTTATGTAGTGTAGTAATAATAACATAAAGAGTGTGATAATAGTACATTACACACCTAGGGCGGTCAAGTAAAGAAAGTCTCAGATCGCGGGTAATTGAGGCCCGAGCCGGAGGCGAGGGCTATAATCTAGCGGTCTGAGGATTTCTTTACGACTGCCCGTGGTTAGTATACGATTTTACGTCACCACCTGGCCGTGAAGAGGGAGTTTTCGTAGCGCCCAAGGGCGGTAAATCCCGCTTTTCGGCCTGGTGTGACGTAAAATCATAGACATAAATAATACTTCGTATGGACCCGGCCTAACGTAGATACATGTCATGTTTCCCCACTTCATTGGTGTCCAATCCAAAGTTAAACTTATATCGTGACACTAAAGCTGGGTCACATTTTTTCAACAACGAGACGAGTTTTTAGATACTGAGAAACAGGTTCGAAAAAAGTTTTTTTAAAAACGCTTATTGTCACGCACGCTCGGTGACAGAACTTTGGATTGGACACCGTGGAAGTGGGGACATATTACGTGTACGTTAGACCGGGTCTATATTATTTACGTCTATGCGTAAAATTACAAACACTTCGCATTTTCATCAAAATATACTTGTATTTTCAGCTTTGTAGCATATTAGTAAAACATCGGGGTTTATGTGATTATGATGTGTATTTAATTTAATACGGAATACCGTATTAAATTAAATACAATCAGGAGATTCCTTTGATTTTAGTCAAGAAATATCTTGACTAAAATCAAAGGAATCTCCTGATGTACAATTTTTGTCTCGATGTTTTTGAATTTGGCGCAATATTTCAGTGCCATGTTTTATTGCCAGACTACAAAACTTTTTGTCGTTGATTGATAAATGCTACAAAGGTGCAGCTATAAATTAAATTTATGTACTAAAAAAATTATATAAGTAATGCACTAATGTGAACACGAAACATAGTCAATACTGGACTGAAAGGTGAATTTAAATATTCAAAAAAATAAATGTGTTTGATATATCGTTACCACACAAATACGTACGAATTTTGTGTCTCGAACAGCTACTGTTACGTTGACATGTGTCATTTCTGTCAGTGTCAGTGGGCAGTTTTCTGTTTTGTATTCTCGATCTTTTTGTTTCAACTTATGTTTTTTTTCAATATTACATCTTATTCACGTTGTTCTTTTCTTTGTAAATCAGTATATTTTAGTAAACGAAATCTCGGTCCCTATTGTTAACTGTGTAATGTAATTCTAGTTGATTTTATTGTTTTATTTAATCAATACAATACAGTTTGTTTTTTACACGTAACATGAATTGACTGATGGAACACGGTGGGAACACGATAAGCGAAGGGTTGTAAAATTAAGATTTATTACGTGAATTGTATTGTTCGCAGGTTGGAATGATGAACCCGGCTCAGGACGGCCTAGCGCCGCCGGGTGGGGCCCCGTCTTATCAGCAACCCCTGTACTTACAAGAGCCACACACGCCCGTCACTTCTCACAGGTACAATGCATGCATACATTGACCAACAATATTAATCAATACTCTAGTTTGTGAATATTTTATTAAATATGAAAATTTTGCATAGATCCACTTCCAAATATTGAAAGCTGTATTGCAATTTTATAATGATTTTCAGATTTTTGCCAATATTGCTTTTGTTTGCAGTGGTGCTGGAGCTCCGGCTGGCAACTATGTAATTCAACAGCAACCAGGTGGTCAGCAGAGGCTATTGATGATGCAGCCCTCTCAAGTGATGAACGGCCCACCAACACCTAACACTCCCACTCAAAACTCTGTCCCAGTGTACAGTTCACCACAAAGGGCCTCACCCCCTGGAACTACAAGTGATGATTCAGATGACAGTGTGCCTTCTCACCACTCACAGGTACTAAAATGTTATTGATGAATCATTCTTAAGATCATCTTTAAAAAAAGTTACACTTTTTGTCTTGGTAGATAATGAATACTATTCTTTAACCTACCTTAAAGTGTATCTATATGCACAATGCTCAAACATTGCCATGCTGTTGCTACTTCTCATACTCTCCTAGGATGCTGACTAGTACAATAGTACTTCAATCAGCCCTTTTCATGGAAAAATCTTTTGCTTGTTACATTTCAATTGCTTTGTTTTGAAAATACATTTCAATAAGTATTCATTTGGGCATCTTTATTATACTTTAATATAGTTCATTGGCATATCAATTTATTCATTCATAGAAATAATAAGATCTACACCCAAATAGTAGAATATAGAAAACTCTAATGGATTGGTTGTTTGTTGGTAGTTGCCTGGTGATGCGGAAAGCCTTCTGCCTATCCATTATTGCTCAGCGAGCCGGCAGCAACAAACTACGCTTCATCAGGTATAGGCAGATTTTATCCCTTTAAATTCATACTTCTAGGATATAATGTTTTAAATCACATTGCCAATGAACTATATTTTTATTAGATTTTGGTAATGTAATTAGTCACTCAAAATTATTTTACCTGCAGATGGGTGCCAGCAGTATGGGAGTCAAAAGGTCATCGCCAGAACCAATAGACAATGGGATGAACCGGGGCCAGATGCAAAAGAAACCCAAAGTGCAAAAGAAGAAGAAAAAACGGGACCCTAATGAACCACAAAAGTAATTTATCATTGAACACTGTTTTTACATTCAATTATTAACCCTTTGTATGACTTGTCCTAGATCCTTCCCAATTTTTTTTTTTTTTTTTCATGCTTTTAATAGGTACTATCACATAGCGAAGAGTTTCATTGAGCATTTCGAGAGTCATTACGAACCGTCTCGCGCGCAGGTTTGACGAATTCCAGCCTCCCGAACAAGCCGGTTTCCGAAAGGGCTATAGTACCGTAGACCACATACATGCGTTGCGGCAGGTTGTACAGAAGACCGAAGAGTATAACCTCCCCCTTTGCCTTGCATTTGTGGACTACGAGAAAGCCTTCGATTCGATCGAGACTTGGGCTGTGCTGCAGTCTCTCCAGAGGTGCCAAGTTGACTACCGGTACATCGAAGTGTTGAAGTGTTTGTACGAAAATGCCACCATTTCCGTCCGACTACAGGACCACACCACGAAGCCTATTCCACTGCAGCGGGGAGTCAGACAAGGAGATGTGATCTCTCCGAAGCTGTTCACCGCTGCATTGGAGGATGCTTTCAAGGTGCTGGACTGGAAAGGTCGAGGCATCAATGTTAATGGCGAGTACATCTCTCACCTTCGATTTGCCGACGATATTGTAGTCATAGCTGAGACCATGGAGGACCTCAGTATTATGCTTGCTGACCTCAGCAGAGTTTCCGATCGAGTTGGTCTTAAAATGAACATGGACAAGACGAAAATTATGTCTAATGTCCATGTTGTGCCAACTCCCGTAATAATCGGAGGCTCTGCGCTCGAAGTTGTTGACCATTATGTATACCTGGGACAAACAGTCCAGTTAGGTAGGTCCAACTTCGAGAAAGAGGTCAATCGTCGAATCCGACTCGGCTGGGCAGCGTTCGGGAAGCTTCGCAGTGTCTTTTCGTCCAAATTACCGCAGTGTCTCAAGTCGAAAGTCTTCGACCAGTGTGTGTTGCCAGTGATGACTTATGGTTCCGAGACGTGGGCGCTTACGATGGGCCTCATAAGAAGGCTCAAAGTCACTCAGAGGGCAATGGAGAGGGCTATGCTCGGGGTTTCTCTGCGTGATAGAATCAGAAATGAGGATATCCGCAGTAGAACTAGGGTCACCGACATAGCCCGAAGAATTGCGAGCCTTAAGTGGCAGTGGGCGGGGCACATTGCTCGCAGGACTAATGGCCGATGGGGCCGGAAAGTTCTCGAGTGGCGCCCGCGAACCGGGAGACGAGCTGTCGGTAGGCCTCCAACAAGATGGAGCGACGACCTCGTGAAGGTTGCGGGAAACCGGTGGAAGCAAGTAGCACAGGACCGGTCTGAGTGGCTAGCCTTGGGGGAGGCCTATGTCCAGCAGTGGACGTCTTTCGGCTGAAATGATGATGATGATGATGATGACATAGCGAAGAAGCTCAAACTCAGCTCATTTTTGTGCTACAACAAACAAAAGGATAATATATAATTTTATTCATTCAAATTTCTTTGCAGACCTGTATCTGCATATGCATTGTTCTTCCGAGACACTCAAGCTGCAATAAAAGGCCAAAATCCAAATGCAAGCTTTGGTGAAGTTTCTAAAATTGTTGCCTCCATGTGGGATGGTCTTGACTCCGAACATAAAAGTGTAAGTAATTAAAGTTATATCAAAGTCTTGAACATAATGGTGGATTCTTTGAATATTATCACTTAAGTAAGTGATATTATAACCTCTCCCCGAGAGCAGTACTAGACCAAATTGACAAGTAAAAATTGGGGAAACACCATTATATCAAAGAAAGAAAGAAAAACATTTATTCTTGACATAACACATAACACACACATATTAACAGAAATAGCATTAATTAATAAATAAAAAGGAAAAAAAACAGTTGAGTTATGATTTGTGTGCAATTCATGTTTTAGGTGTGTTTTTTTTTTAGGTTTACAAACAAAAAACGGAAGTAGCCAAGAAGGAATACCTAAAAGCTCTTGCTGCATACAGAGCTAGCTTAGTTTCAAAGGTAAGGAATATTCTTTTAAATTCCGATTTAAAATAAATACTCTTTTTTAAGATATGAATTACAATATAATGTACCACAGATTACTTAATTGCCTAAGTTTCTAAATATTTTTATATTTACGCCAATATTTTGTGAGATAAGTATTTGCTTCTAAAGTACTAAAAAGTGTCCCCTCTCCCCCACTCTAACTATTGAAGTATGAACTGAAAAAAGAAAAAAATTTAAATGTTTGGAAATATAGACTTCAACGAAAACTTCAAACGAAAATTGGTTAGAACAAAATCGCCAAATCAGTCGCGTGGTTTTTCAGATATGGGATAATTATAGTAAAGAATATGTATAGAATACTTTCGGTAGCTTTGGGTTCTGTACCCGTCATATTTATAAGCGAGTCCGACTCGCTCTTGGCCGCTTTTATTTAATACAAAATCTAAACCTTTCCATGTATATTGTGTATGTAACATATGTTATTTTTTTATTGACCATAATCCATTGTCCAGTACCTACAATGTCGACTAAAAGTATAATTTTTTTTGGTATCTATCTTTGAAATTGTGGACTGGGCCCCCTGTAATAGTACATTACAGACCTAGGGTGGTGAATTCGTAAATGTCCCAGATCGCAGGTTTCTGTGGCCCGAACCGGAAGTGAGGGCCATAAATATGCGATCTGGGGCTTTACGAATTACCGCCCGTGGTTTGTCAAAAGTTTTACGTCTTGCCTTGGCCATGAAGTGAGATTTTCTCTCCGCGTAGCGGGCAGAAAATCCCACTTTTCGGCCAAGGGTGATGTAAAATTATTTTACGTCACACCAGGCCGAAAAGCGGGATTTACCGCCCTTGGGCGCTACGAAAAATCCCTCTTCACGGCCAGGTGGTGACGTAAAATCGTATACTAACCATGGGCGGTCGTAAAGAAATCCTCAGACCGCTAGATTATAGCCCTCGCCTCCGGCTCGGGCCTCAATTACCCGCGATCTGAGACTTTCTTTACTTGACCGCCCTAGGTGTGTAATGTACTAATAGTATTCAAGTGAGAGTTCTAAATTTAGTTGTATACTAGCTTCTGCCCGCGACTTCGCCCGCGTGGAATTCGGTTATCGCGTTCCCGCGGAAACTATACGCTTTTCCGGAATAAAAAGTAGCCTATGTCCTTTCCCGGGACTCCGACCATCTCCATACCAAATTTCATCCAAATCGGTCCAGCGGTTGAAGTTGACAGACAGACAGATATAGTTACTTTCGCATTTATAATATTAGTATGGATATAGATATGGAATATATATTAGTACTAGCTTTTTCCCGCAACTTCGTATGCGCAAAGATATTAAAATGTAAAATCCCGTTTTTTTCCGTTCCCGTGGGAATTTCGTGAAATCCTCTCTTAGTGCTCCCCTACGTTCCCTAAGGAATCTGCATGCCAAATTTCAGCTCTCTACGACCAGTAGATTCGGCTCTGCGTTGATCGATCAGTCAGTCAGTCAGTCAGTTTCTTGTTTTATATATATATATATATATACATATATATATATATATATATATATATATATATATATATATATATATAGACTAGCTTTTCCCCGCAACTTCGTATGCGCAGAAATATTAAAATGCAAAATCCCGTTTTTTTCGTTCCCGTGGGAATTTCGGGAAATCCTCTCTTAGTGCTCCCCTACGTTTCCTAAGGAACCTGCATGCCAAGTTTCAGCTCTCTACGACCAGTAGTTTCGGCTCTGCGTTGATCGATCAGTCAAGTTAGTTTCTTGTTTTATAGGGTTTTTGTTTTATCTTGTTTTATAGGTAGACGAGTTGATCACCATCACTAACTAACAAGGTAGTCCGTACGGTACCTTTGTATGGCTAAATAGACAATATTTAGACATACAAAAACAGGCACAGAAATAAACATTTTCTTTTCCGGCCCTTTCGACTAAATCAAGTTTCGTTTGTTCTCCCTATCTTTCTCTTCCCCTCCATTTCAAAGTCACGAGACCAATCGAGGAATACCGACGAACGAGACAAACGATATCTCGCGCTTCTTTACGCAATACCGTTCGGCCGGTCGCGTCGATCAATGTTCGTGTCGTTAGTCTGGCAACTTCGCTGGAATCCGAATACGACGCTAGCCTTGTACTTTTAAAAAGTTACAGCTTTCGAAGGGGAACAGACGGCGGTCGGGCAAGCTTTTGTTACAATATAAATAATAATTATTGTATTTGATTACCTTGGTCTAAAGCACCCGGAATTCTGTGTGTTCAGTGTAGTTTGTTCATATGAAATAAATAGGACAATGTGTTGATCGCGAATATTTCGTGAAACAAAGAAGCGGCATTATACGCCAGATTTGAAAGGTTACTTTGACCCGAAAGTTTTAATTTATATAAAAATCATAGAATAGTATATATAATAAGAAGGCTGTTCGTAAAAGTCTGAGATTATTAACTGTAATTGATTCATTCTTCAAAAAGTAAATTTATTCAAGTTGTTTTGATTCACGGTGAGTAAAATTTTGCTTACTTACGCATTTTGTTTAAAGGGAGGTGAACAAGAAAGTCCGGCAATGTATAATCACACCAACAACACCAATTCTACTTATGGGAACTATTATCAGGGAGTTCAAGGCCAGCCGTACGGGAATGGTCACTCGCCTCAGGGCTATGCGCCGAACTCAGCACCGCAGGGCTACACTCCACAAAACTATCCAGGGGGTCAACCGCAGGCCGCCTTCACCGCTCAGCCCGCACAGGGCTATCCACAAAACCCTCAACAATCAACACAAAACTATCCAGCAAATATGGCACATAATCCTTCCACATATCAGGTACAATGTGATTTATATCATAAACATATTCATTGCTTGCAATTGTGTGTAAATTTACTTTGTATCTTTTTTTTATAATAAACACCGCATACATATTAATCTTTGTTGTCTCGCTGCCAGGATATATTTGGGATAGATATACATTTCATGCATGCAGTTTCATTGCAAGATCATGTACTTATCTTGAAAAGGGGAACTTTTGATAAAACTATATTTATGCATGCACTAAATAATTAAGTAAAATGTATATTATCAGATGCTTATTAGCTTAAAAATAGATCTGAAATCTTTTTTGTCTATTTAGACTTTTTTTATTTTTTATTAGAAGAATGTTGGTCATAAGAAATAAAAAAGAGAGTTCCAATTATTAAAACTATAATGTCTCTGAAACACATAGCAATAATTTTATCATATATTTCAGGGTGTTCCAGGGCAGACTCCTCAGAGTTACCAGGGCAGCGCCACAACACCTCCTCAAGCATGCCAGCCTAACGTAGCCCAGTCCCCGCGGAGCTATCCTCCAGCCCAGTCCCCATCCCACTACTCTGCGACACCAGGACTCTCTCCTCCGGGATACAGACAAGTGCAACCTCAGTCGCCACCAATGGGTCCTGTTCATGCGGCCATGCAATTTCATCATTCGCAGCAGGTAAATATTCTTTATTAATCACAACCATTGTATTGGCATAAAGGTCTTGAAAACTAAACTTCGAGCACACGGACCCTGGTAGGGTCTGGCAAGTTTCACTTATTATCAGAATCAAGTCCCATAACTAAACACATACATAAGCTCTAAATTTATTGCCTGTGTCTAATATTATCCAAACAAAGTTTGGAAATTACTTACTATGTAAATTATATTTCCAGTTCTGGAAAAAATGTCCTGTACAGATCTTTTGTCTTAAAAAGAACATGTGTATTTACTTACATACATCTTTGAATTCAAGTTTATTTCTTACATTTCTAGACTTCCTCTAGTCTGTAGTTATAAAACTGACTTTTTTTTCAATAAAACAATATTCTTTATATAGCAAGATGACATTGTTTATTAATAATTCTTTTAAAAGATTAAGACTGTTAAAATACAAAAAATATATACAACCAAATTCCAAAATTTTTATGTGGTACATAAATTCAATTAGCTGATGTAAAAAAAAAACATTTTCAGCAAATACAACAGTCTCATCAGCAAATGCAGTACCAACAACAGCAGCAACAGCATCAACAACAACAGCAGCATCAGCAACAACAACAGCAGCATCAGCAACAACAACAGCAGCACCAACAGCAACAAATACAACAGCAGCAAATACAACAACAGCAGCAGCAAATACAACAACAGCAGCAGCAACAAATGCAACAACTCCAACAACAACACCAACAAATTCAGCAACAAACGACACAATCGCAACAACAGCCACAGAACCAAACACTAAAACCAGAACAGCATTCTCCAAACAGCAATGGAAGTTCTGGCATGCCTCAGCATTCTCCAGAGGTAATTCGTCAATTCTACCTTACGGCTTTGAAGGGGTAACGTTTTATAGATATTTATATTTAAATCTAGTATGATACAACACTAAACAGAATCTAGTTTCCTGTTTCACAAGTCCATTAAATCAACTCTCAGAAATTTAAAAATATAAAAGGGTAATAAATAAATCAATCTTATAATGTATATTACCAGTAATGTCTGACACTTGAAAAATGTTATCAATTGTCCGCAGCAAAATGAAAACAGAAGCACGCCATCGTGCATCCGTCAGGGTTGTACCAACCCAGCCATAGCCAATAGTGAATGGGAAGATGAATATTGCTCTAATGAATGTGTTGTCAGCCACTGCAGGTAAAACAAAGTGATTTCTTCTCATTATTAATACTTGTTCCGAATATTGCCTATTAACCCCAAACTGGTACAGTACAGACATTGACCATCACCAACAATTCAAATACTTACCTAACTCTTTTTACAACATAAATCGCTTTCGTATTGCCTAGGGTGTTAAAAAGGACTTGTCTTATTTTCAGGGATGTCTTCAGTTCATGGGTGGCCTCTAATAGCAACAACCAAATGCAAAGTTATTCAGCAGTGAAATAAATAAATTTGTACATATCAAATGTTAGGTAAACCTTAAACCCAATCCGATTAGGAGTCGCAATGAATCTTAGAGAAAAAATCTGTTGGTGTTTTCTGTTGTGATAATTTATTATTACCTTGTTCCTTGTTGATGAATTTGTTGGAAGATTAGTTAGAGCATCCAACTGATTCGAGGTTTCTTGTTGTATTTTGTATGCATTCTAGACCTAATAGTTTTTTTAAACATTGCTAATTTTATGCCGCAATGATAAACAAAATATGAGTTGTAACTAATTGTTCTAGTTTATATTGAAGCCAACTTTCTATTGTGGCCACTGACGAGTGGTTCCGCACTACGTCCGATTTGGATCCGCGAAAATACTATTTGTATTTACCGACCATGCGGGACCGTATTTTAACGGATTAGGATCGGATGTAGCGCGAAAATGCTCCAAGTAGCATTTATTAATTACGTATGTATGATACTGATCTACTAAAGGGAACTTTCTGTTAAAAAAAAACCATGTAAAAACTTTTTCTATTATTAAGAATGTAAAATACGTACAAATAGGTATTATTTTTGCAAATGTGGCAAAATCTAATGAGCATTTATCCATTATTATACAACACATGTTTAAAACTTACATTAAGAGAAATGTTTTGCATCCCCATCTTTGTTTTAATTACGTGCCTGACGATGCCTTTATTGCTATTTGTAATTTGCTATATTTAGGTACTTCTTCTGTCTACTATAATTATTAATTCAACTTCATTTTTCGTGTAGTTTTAAGGATTGTCTCGTGTCTACATCAGGAGACAGAATGAGACCATTCCTCTCGTGAAAATTAACACTATTTTGGGATATACAGGATGGTGATAGACTTGTAGGCAGTGGATGCCTGTCACAGACTTTTGTAATACTATTTTAAGTGCCTATAACCGCACATTTTGTTGTCTGTGATATGGTTTAACATCAGCAATAATCGAGTAGTCTTATTGTGTTCCTATGCATTTATCAGGAAAACCTAACGGTCTTAGCACATTACAAAAACTTTGTATTGATTGTAGTCCTTATTATAAAATCTAGTTGACAAAGCCTACATGAGTAATAATTTTGGATCTTTCTGATTCTGTATTTTACCTTTTTATCTATAGTTAATATGTTACAAATATATTATCTACTTAGCACGTAACTCACTAGTAGTCTGCAAGACACTGGTAGACTGTTGTGTAGTAATCTGCTTGTCGGAAAATATTGAAATGGCCGCATCGTGTGCGGAATATATTTCTTGGTCATATTTTAACCTTTTCAACGCCATGTCAAACACAAAAGCCGTCACTCACGCCGAGGCGGACATGGATCTTAAGCCGGCCACCCACAGGGGCACACGACCACGCTACGCCCAGTGCCGGATTAAGACTACTTGACGCCCTAAGCAAACCACGCCTGTGTGCCCATACACATTAGCTTCGTATCAAAATGAAGATGGATGTTTCACGCTACGCACAGACGATACAATATGGACCCACGTTAAGCGTGTGCGTGCTAGCGTGCGCCGCTGTGGGGTGCCGGCTTTACGCATAGTTATTTAAATCCATTATTCGTTGTACGCCATACATGTATATTTCGGTGGCGTTGGACCTGTGCCGATATAATTGTGTCGTTGGCGTTGAAAAGGTTAAATCAAGTAGAAAACAATAATAAGCTCTCCTCTTTATCAAAAAAAAGTTGTATGTAAAAACAATTCCAGCTCCATTCAGTAGAAGAAATTATTAAAATTCAGTATTTTAGACTGACCAAATTTCGATGCAACCCCACTCATCACAGTGATATATTCGTATTTGATTATAATATGTAATAACACGACCAGCAGGTATGCCAATTCCAGGACTACAAATCAAACCCAATAATCAATCTTAAAACAAAAATAATTAAACCTTATACAAAATTGGAGCCGTCTAATAAAGACACTGACAGATCTTGATACAATTTTGTTCACATTCATTATCATTTATTTTTAAATTTTTAACTTGTTCTTTTCTGAATAAACTCTTAACCCCTTTTTGCAGAAAATAAATTATTATTTAGACCTATTTTTACGACAATTAATGCCTGCTAGTGTTAGAACCTGAAACGATAAACGAATTATCATTACTCAGATCTCAACTTGGAGCGTATGCGTAATATTTACATCGATCGCCAATAAGTTTACAGTAACATAAAACTACCGATAAACTTCCAGCTAACTAACCATGCTGTTTGGGAAACGCCCAAAAATTCATAATGTAATATTTATATACAATATTGAACTCTAGCAATGTAATTGTTATATCCTAGTTGTATATCTGTAAATATTACAGGATAATATAAATGAAATTATAGCAATATCCAACAATTCGTTATCTAAAAATTTTATTTTGTATAGAATTAGCTGGACCAAAATTTCTTTGAATATAAATGGTGATTATATAAGATATGCTACAAATGAAACGTCTATTGTATAATATTCAATACAATTTTGTAAATAAAAACCTGCAATAATAGAAGTAATAGAAGATTAGATTTAAAAATTATTAATTATTCTAATTTTATCTTTTTTTATTAAATCATATTGTTAGAACTTAAACACTAGAAGCAAATTATCTTGAAAAAGTTGTACCATATAACTGTGTATAAAATGTAATTAGAACAATTATTTCATTAAATTTCTTAAACAATAAGCAAAATCGGCCTTTACATTTTCTTTTCAAACCCATGCTCAGTTGATCTGAAAAAAGAAACGTTCACAAAATTTCATCAGAGGATTATTTTGTATATTAGTCTCTCGCTATCAAAATTTAACTTTGAACGAGCCATGTGCTTATATTTTTACATCATCCTTGGCCATAAAGTGGGATTTTCTGCCCGCTACGCGGAGAGAAAATCTCACTTCTTGGCCAAGGCAAGACGTAAAACTTTTGACAAACCACGGGCGGTAATTCGTAAAGCCCCAGATCGCATATTTATGGCCCTCACCTTCGGTTCGGGCCACAGAAACCTGCGATCTGGGACATTTACGAATTCACCACCCTAGGTTTGTAATGTACTAAACACTCATATCATAAACCCTCTATGATGCGTTCAGAAACCGAAAATCATGACCAGCATTAAGATGAACTGTTAAGTTAGAACAGATTTCTTATCTGTGAAAATGTTCTAATAGCCATCAAATTCGATGGCCTAATAGCATTCGAATTTCGAACAGCAAATGCCCGCCTATATTCTTCAGTCAAACGGAGCGAAAGTTTGTTCCAAATTCAAATGGCGATAGCCTGTGCTTTTTGAAAATCGAATGTGAGACACTATGGCTGCGTTCCGAATCATGCTTAGAGCACTCACAGCACCTTGCATCCTTTTTCCTCTTAGGACTCGACTTTCAAGAGGATAAGAGATGCAAGGTGCTGTGAGCGCTCTGAGCGCGTTTCGGAACGCAGCCTATAATTTTTCGTATTCGAATTGCCGCCATTGTGGACAGCTTTTGAAGCATCTTAGAGGATTTATAAAATGAGTGTGGATAAAGTTGTGTATGCAACTGTACATAATTAGGCCTCACAACACTCGTGCGATATTATTATGAAACTCGCCTGGCGGCTCGTTTCATAAAACCCCACTCCTGTTTTAAGGACCTTTATTATGTAGCAGTTACATAAACTACTATTAAATATTTATACAAGCGAAGCGATCTCACAAATGGCTAACAATTTGGACATGGAACATAGGGGATTTCGGGGGCGACAAATCGATCTCTCTATTTTGCAGATTGCAGCAATCGACAAATTTTGTGTATTATTCAAAAAATTTTTTTCGCTGAAGGAAAACATCGTGAGGAAACCTGCACGCAACTGCAAAGTAATTCAAGGAGTTGTGTGATATCCCCAATCCACACTGGCTGGGCTCGCGTGGGGATTTCTTTTATACCACTAAGAGTGAACAAGCATACGGCCCTCCTGATGGTAACAGGTCACCGTCGCCTATAGACGCTTGCAACACCAGGCATCACTCGCGCGTTGCCGACCCTGTAGAAACATTTTCACTCCCTGTTTGAAAAACCCCATGTTGTAACCTATTGGAAACACCTGCGTAGGAAGCTCAGGATTGTAGCCCAAACCCTCTCGTGATGATAGGAGGGCCTTGAGCAAAAATATGGCAATACCAAACTTTTGTTCTCATAAAGAACTTAATGCTACGTTTATACGCGCGTGCCCGTGCTCGTAAACGTGCACGTGGAATGTCGTTTTGAACACCAACCGTGTAACAGGTACCCGAGCACGATCAAATTCATCTTTGATCTTTTCCGAAAACCGACAACCGACCGATCGACGGCGTTCACGTACATTATAAGTCAGTTTGTCTATAGTCCGAGGTTTTAAACTAATCTTTAACAGATGTAAAGATCCAAAAAAAAAGCTAAAAACATTACTCATCGACATATCAAAGGAACAACTTATGGCATTTGAGTTATTTGAGAAATTCCATCTGAGTAAGTCCAACTCCCAGTTGGACTTACTCAGATGGAATTCCAGGAATTTTTGTCTGAGCCTGCCTCGGATGCCGGGAAAATAAATCTTTACCTTTAATCTGGAGTCCTGGATTACCTGAGTCCCGTTTAGTTGCTTCTTTTCTTGGCCTTAGCTTAGATGTGCTATGGGTGTGATATATAGTCCATGCTAGCGGGGCTGTCCCGTAAACGAAAACGACAAAACGTGATTGTTATCTGTGGTGCGTGTGACATGTCATATATGTCATCATCATCGAGTTCTTATCTGTGGGTCAATTAATTTCCTCTTGGCCGAATATAATTTGTTCGGCTTTTAGGACAGTATATGTTGGAATTAGTTAAAAAATAATTTATTATTTAGTTTATCGTGAACAATATTGAATTTAAGGTCTTTTGTTCAAACTAGAATGTATTGGTAATGTGTTGTAAGTAACTCAGTTAAAGATAACTCGGTATATTTTCGAGGAAGTGAAATTTGTCGATATGATGGACGGAAATGATTTAACGTCTGAAACATCTCGAAAAGGGATAATTTCTCAAGGATGGACTCGGATATCTCAAGTAAGTTTACTGTTCGTAGAACTTCTGTATCAAAATGAAAATAACGTTTTGACATACCAATTTTATTTGATGACATGAAAACTAACCTACATATAACTAAATAGTATTTAATTAAATTTGTTTTCGTGTCAACTGTTGAATGTGGATCTTAACCATTTTAAATTGATACTTTATCATTATAAATATAGATATACCAAGGCACACTAGATAGATGGACTCCATATACAAGAGGAAGATGGGTTGGAACAATACTTTTACTAGCAGTATTTATGCTTCGAATATTTGCTAAACAAGTAAGTATAATGGTAATCATGGTTCAAGTTACAGCATGTACAGTCGCCATCAGATGTATGTGAACAGACAAGGTGATCATAAATATCTGAACACAATGTTGTTGTCAAGACGTTAGATTGCATGTTCATCCTTGTTAGTTTAACGAATCCCTGACAAATACTGTACTTATCTCACTATTCTCCTTGGTTGAAATTTTTTAGTAGTTTCTGTCATTATTTTTAGGCTCAAATTTTGTGATAACTTTTATATATGGTATAGATGGACTGTAGAGTCCATATTGCATTTGCCTCCTTTCCATAAAGATGAGATGACTTTGCAATTAAATGACCTTAACAATATCTTGTGTAGACAGCGTGTAAAGTAGCTAATATTGTATGTCTTGTCACAGTGATATTTAGATTAGAATGAGAATTATGTTTAATAATTTGTTGTGTTATGACACTAAGATACACTAGTGATCCCAAAAACCAAAGCCAAGACTTAATGTGATACAATGCATATTCATTATGGTAGCTGAAGAATGGCTAAGAAATGCAGAAAAAAATGATTTAAGAAACTGGGAGGGTCATGAAATTTTCATCTTTTTTATTGTTTTAGGGTTGGTATATAGTTACCTATGCACTTGGTATCTACCATCTTAATTTATTCATTGCATTCCTTACCCCGAAGATTGATCCAGCCATGGATTTGGATGGTGAGTTGTCATTTGATTACTGAATATTTTAGCATGATATTGATCAAGTTTCATACTGCACAACCTAAATTTATGGAAAACCAGCCATTCCCCACAATTTTGCCCCATATAGACTTGGAATTTGTGTACCCAATTTATATTTACCCTATATAATAGTAAAATCTTGTTGCTAAAATCGATTACATGCTTCCTAAGAACATATCTTTCTATGTCTATGACTTTCATGTATCTTTACCAAAAACTCCAAAATATAGTGAAAAAGAACACACATCCACAAAAAATTTTCACATTTATAAAATTAAGTCATAGATTTTACATAATAATTCTTTCAGGTGATGATGATGAAAATGGCCCAGCCCTTCCCACTAGATCAACCGAAGAATTCAGACCATTCATTAGAAGATTGCCAGAATTTAAATTCTGGCTTTCGGTCACCAAGAGCACGATAGTTGGATTTATTTGCACATTTATTGATGCATTCAATGTTCCAGTATTCTGGCCTATTTTAGTCATGTACTTTATAACTCTATTTTGTATTACCATGAAGAGGCAAATCAAGGTAAGTCATATTTTTAGAAAATTAGAAAAGATTAGAGCTTATTTCCCTTTTAATAAAATAGTGAAAAGAAGTTGGAGGAAGGATACCATGTTGACAATGAAGAATAATAGTTTTCCTTCAGTGTCATTTGTCTATTTTTCATGTTTGTTTTCAGCATATGATCAAGTACCGGTATCTGCCCTTCACTCACAGCAAGCCGAAGTACAAAACTGTGGATCCCTCTGCTGCTGTAAACTGACAACAGTTCTAATTATATCAGAATACCAATCACTACTGAACATAGGCAAATTTACTTCAAAACTGTTTTATCCAAGTATTTCATGAAATACAGTTTTTAATATCATGTTTCCATGTTTTTGATTGAGGAAATGATTTTTATATCTCACAAATTGTGTTCAGGAATAAGTAGTGAAGTATTTTATTATTGTTATACTTGGTTAGGATTGTGCTTGGATAGATATTAATGGATTGCGTGGGTGGGACTACGTACTTGTGATGCAGCATTCCATCGCGTGTATTAAGGTATACTCCTCTACGTCTCCTGTGCACGCACAGCCGTCCGATCCGTATTTATGAAGTATCCGCCCAAAGTAGCCGTATTACCTAGTACGAGAAGTTGCTCACTATCCAGGCTTCTCATACAAATTACTACTGGCACTTCGAACCGATATTTTACGGATACGGATCGGACGTGGTACGTCAACGCCATTAGGAGAAGTTTCAGAGAAATCACCCTTGTCATCATAGAAATGTTGCTTCTAAGAAGAATGTCACGCCTGTAGGTACTTTATAGCTTGAAAAAATAACAGACAATAGTATGATAGGCAGACAAAGCTGCACATCGTCGCTTATTAACTAGACCGCGCTGGTTAAGAGGTTGCGCGCACGGGTGACTTGTCGCCGTTACAAAAAAGTTTCTGTCACTTCTTAAGTCACGTCTCCATAGCGAACTGAAGAAAAAGTCACGCGTGACAATGTCGCGCGCGCATCTCCATGGACTTGACAGAGTGACGAAACTGTCGCAGGCGACAAGTCTAGATAGAGAGCACGGGTGCGCGCACCCTCTAAGTTTTATCGTTCATAAAATACCTCTAAATGAAACGGGCGGTTGCTGGCTCGGCTCGATATGTGGGAATCCTAACACATAATTATACAATGCAGCGAAACGCATTCCAGTTTGTTAAAGCACGAGGAATCAATCAATAGCGCAATTTTAGTTGAAATCAGGACGTTTTGTGTTTTAACTTATGAATAAATGTTTTTATTGCAAACAATTGTATATGCATACCTAGCGTCGTCAGTGATTCGGCGTTTACCTACTATGTCATAAAAATGTTGTAGTTTGATGAAGGAATAAGTACTTTTATGTCTTTACTAACACTTCTTTCGTCCATTTTTAGGGTTCCGAAGTCCACAAGGAACCCTTATAGTTTCGCCATGTCCGTCCGTCCGTCCGTCTGTCCGCACTATTGCTCGGAGATGCTTAGGTCTAGAGAGCTGTAATTTGGCATGAATATGCATATTAGTTACGCTGACAAAGTGGTAGAATAAAATTTTGAAATATATTTTTTTATAGGGTACCTCCCCTACTCGTAAAGTGGGGATGTAATTTTTTTTTCTTGCGTACCCCATGGTGCGGCATATCGTTGAATAGGTCTTAAAAAAATATTGTTGGTTTGTTAAAACCATTTTTTGATTAAGTTATGCGTTTGTGAAATATTAAGCTTTAAAGTGCTATTTTTTGTTAGAGTCACGTGTCCCCCCCCCTGCCAGCTGAATGGTGGTATTTGGATAGCTGAAAAAAATCACGGTTGTGGCATATATAACGTAGTTGAAAGGAAAACTATCAGAGCTAAGTAGGCTGTACAAACTTACGAGTAATAGTCGACCAACTTATAATGATGATTTTTCTCGAGCGGCAGGGGCGTCGGGCGGGCACGTCATATCACAGGCTAGCTAGATGCTAATAAGTCTTAGAAAGGTACTGTGGGCATCCTCAACTTCGGAACCCTATAATTTGCGCGTGGCCCGACACGCACTTGGCCGGTTTTTTGTTCTTTTTCAGATTCTATTAATATTTATGAACTTCAAAGTTGTCTGTTACTCTTTGAAGTACTAACTATTGAAAAGATTTTTAAATTTGAAATGAATGTGAATATTGTACCTATTGAAAGTTTACTTGATCCAAAACCCTGCGCGTTTTACTAATCTCGCTGTATGCAGAGGCGGCCTTGAGGGGGGGCGAAGCGGGCAACCGCCCGGGGCCTCGCGCAGGCTTACGATAACCCAAGTTGAAAAATAAAAATAATACTAATTAAATATTTAGTAATCTGTGCTAATACTTAGTACAAATCTCTATTGAAATTTCGCCCCTTACAATACAAAGCGCCTCAAAATATCACGACGAACCACTCGGACTTTCCATTGCTGCCAACTGCAGAGCGCTAATTCATGTGTTCATAATTTCTGTTTGGGAATTTCCGTTTTTCATTTCATTAAAGGTGTTGATTTTGAGGCAGCCGTGGCGTGTTCTTCGGATAATCTTTGCCTTTAAACAAATGATAGTATTCGTTCGTAATAAGTCGTTATTAACGTAACATAAAATAAAATTTATACAGTAAAGAGCTACAAACCGGCCAAGCGCGTGTCGGCCTGTCGGGCCACGCGCAAGGTAGGGTTCCGTAGTTGCCGTGTTTAATGCACGACATTTTTACTTCGCCTATTTTTTTTCAACTTGGTTGACACTCTGCTATTAACCGTAAATTTGTACAGCCTATATACTTAGCTGTGTTTTTTTTGCTTATTTTGTTATATACAGTATGTCCCTGAATAAAGTGCACAAACAAATAGGGATGAACGTGATGATAATTTTTTCATCGATAAAAATCGATGAAAAAAATTTTAATAAAGAAAATAGACTGGGAGATGCTGACACAGAATTCCGAACCATTTGTACCAGGCTGGCGAGTCTACAGGGGTATAATTACGTAATGAGATGACGAAAAGGAAAATCATGGTCATAGCTCCTGTACCGGGGGCCCAATCGCGTGAGCGTTAATCGAACGTGTCGCATAAATTACGAAAGTCGAACGATTTGTACCACAAAAAATCTTGTATTTTCCGATAGTCGATAAAAAACGAAGTAGGCGATCGCGTAATGCCATACTTCTCCGGCGCGGCCTACATCCCGCCAAACCGACGAAAACATGTTAATTAAAAACCAAAAATTGAACCATTTGTACTAGTTTTTGCACGGATAATCATCGTCGATTCACGAAAATCACTATGCCATACTTTTCCGACGGGGCCAAATGGCCGCCATATCGCTCCAAAGATGTAATTTTTTTTTATCTTGTAGAACGATTTGTACCAGTATAGCATTTCAATTTTTGGAAAGTATATTATACAATGTGACCGTTATTATAGTTGCCATACGTCTAGTAGGGGGAAAAAGTGGTGCCATACTCGAAAAACTTATTTATTCGAAACGCTTTCAAATTGCGACTGTACAATACGTAGAATGATTGTTTACAGCACGTCTTCATTATATTCTGTTCCTTTGGATACAATGCGACCTAAAATAATATCCCATATTGTACCCAATGGGGCGGAAGATTCTCGTAATTGAGCAAAGATGTAAGATTTTTTTTAACGAATTGCACCAGTATGGCATTTGTATTTTTGAAAAGTATATGATACAGTGTGACCGTTATTATGTTTGCCATACTTCTACTATAGGAAAAAGTGGTGCCATACTTGAAAAACTTGTTTTTTCGACACGTTTTGAGGGTAAAATTTGGTACAGTATGACATTATTGTACTTCCCTAATCAGTTCGTAAAAAAATTGAGAAAGTGTGAAGGAACGGCTAAAAAAAGGACAATAACTTTGTATTGGAATCCATGGTGAAACGAAGATCACCGGGCCGACTTAAATATTAAAATGTATAAGTGTCCTGTTTTAACATACACTCGAAATTCTTCGGTTGTGCGCTCTTATCAGTCAGCCAGTAACGGAAAAGTTATATGTGGCTATATAGACGATAATAGTATATTATTCAACATAACATCTGGATATAAAACAATATGGCTGCCACATACGTGTTTGAAATTTTGTATTTAGGTATGTTCTTTGAACCTCACACTTACGGAAAATAATAGTGCCATCCTTGTACAAATCGTTCGATTTACGCATAAAATATTACAATTTCTAAAAAATATTGTACACACAGGCCGCCTCCTACAGGTATGGCATTATCAGACTTCTATTTATGATCATACAAAGAACGACTAAAAAAATATATAGGGTGGTACAAATCGTTCTGCAAAATAAAATAAATTACATCTTTGGAGTGGTATGGCATGGTGATTTTCGTGAATGGCTATTCGACGATGATTATTCGTGCAAAAATTAGCCTGGTACAAATGGTTCAATTTTTGGTTTTTAATTAACATGTTTTCGTCGGTATGGCGGGATGTAGGCCGCGCCGGAGAAGTACGGCATTACGCGATCGCCTACTTCGTTTTTCATCGACTATCGGAAAATACAAGATTTTTTGTGGTACAAATCGTTCGACTTTCGTAATTTATGCGACACGTTCGATTAACCCTCACGCGATTGGGCCCCCGGTACTGGCGCTATGACCATGATTTTCTTTGTCGTCATTACTTAATTATACCCCTGTAGACTCGCCAGCCTCGTACAAATGGTTCGGAATTCTGTGTCAGCATCTTCCGGTCTAAAACGTCATATTTAACAATTAAAAGAGCTATCTAGATATCTCCCCTCCTAAGGGTCGTATTGACTTTTAATCAGCGAGATTATAAACACTACATTTTTAGTCAAATTTAAATAAAAAGAACGCGATAAAAAAGCGGTCTTTTTTAGAGGGTTTATCCTGAAAGTTGGCAACGTCGCATATAGCTGTCAAATGTTTCGCTGTTTTCATTAATTTCTCAATATTACTGAATTAAAGAAGAAGTTATCATTCTATGGTTGAATGACACGTCTCGTTTTATATTTGATGGTTAGGCATTCAAATGATAACATTACATTAAAACGCATGGAAAATGCGATGGAAAGTTTTCAAAAGATAGTACTTCCGTAATCCTAAACATTTCATGTTCCCAGGATAATTGTTGCAATCTATACTTAAAGTTTTATTCAACCATAAAGCGACAATTAGCTGGAAGAAATTCCTTGTAGGGATAAGCTCGCCTTTGTACATGTGTCTCTTCTCTGTATTGATAATTGTATTTGTGTTTTTCTTTTTCTGTACAATAAAGTGTTACTTACTTACTTACTTACTTACTTACAATTCATATTTTCATTCAGTAATATTCATAAATGAATGAAAACAATGAAATATTTGACAGCTATTTGCGACGTTGCCAGCTTTGGGAGTAAACCCTCTTAACGTGGCACTGCAGCCAGCCTTCTGGGCACCCTGCCCCGAGGCAGCTATTTTTTTTTATACAGAGCTAAAAAATAATAGTTATTTATTCACCAAGAGGAGTAAGGCATTGATTACTCAACGAGTGGCCATTTGAGGCCCGACGCGAAGCGGAGGGCCTTAAACAACACGAGTTGAGTAATCAATACTTACCCTCGAGGGATATATAATACTTTATACTACTCTTACGAGGAAAAAAAAAACAACAAAACCTCGTACAAAAATTTAGATATATATAGGATAAATAAGTATCATCTGGAGCGTTTTGCAAAAAAGAATTGATTTCATCTGCCGTTAGCACTTTGGATTTCTTACTGCGAAACCCGCTAGACTTCTTTTTCAGAAATGCTGCTAATTTTGAGTATTTCTTCATATCAATATTATCAACATAACAATGATGAATGATGTTTGATAACAATGTACTTCTCAGCATTGAATATATAGCCTTGAATTGAATATATACTATTGAATATATAGGCTGCTAGGCTTATATTTTGAAGACTTTTCACTAAAATAGGCTAGAAGTACATTTTCCGACAAAGAAGAAGCTTGCTTTTCAGTCTTCCACTGCATAAATTCTTCATACTGCTTCATGTATTTATTTTTTGATTTTTCCGGTAGAAGATTGTTAATTGCTTGTTGAGCATGAATTAATATTTCAGGTGGCGTTCCAATAATACTACCATCGCTACTTTCCTCATTTGTTGAAGACATTTCAAACACAAAAGCAAATTCAAAGTTATTACAATGAAACGAAAGGCGCGCGATATTCTTTTTTTTAAAGTGAAAACCGCGCCAACCTTTTTTTTTTTAATTTGGGCGCGCCGCGTCTTTACAGCCAGTGACGAGACGGATCATTATAAAATTTCTTGCGTGCAACCCGAAATATAAAATCATATTTAGTATAATTAATCAATGCATATGTTTCTTCAAACCATTTAACGATATTGTTATCGCATTTTCGAGTTTTTTTTCCGAAAAACTTTTTTGATGTAGGTACATTCGTTTAGAACGTCTATATAGCGTATGTAAAGTCGGCAGTGTCAAATAAAAAAAAGTATTAACTTACACGCATCCATGGCTCGTTTTGGAATTAAAAAAAAAAACATAACTGTGGAATAATGGATTTTCATACAATATTACTACATGGGTAAAGTGTGTAATAATGGATTTGCATACAACATTATTAACCAGATTTTGAAGGAGGATTAATGAGCAACTTTCTCCCCAATTAATGGGTTAGTTTGAATTGACTTTCCGAGTAGGTGTAGTATAAAGTGTATTTAATTCACCTACGTTTTTTTTTACATCTAATGTATTACGAGTATTCTTTATTGTTAAATACACTTCGTCTGATAATTACCATGATTTGAAACGAAAAAAAACAAAAGTTTTTTCCTATTTTTTGTATCCTCGATTTACTCAAAATAAAGATAAATAATGAAAAAAATTACGTTTCATCCCTACTCTTTTGTGCACTTTATCCAGGGACACAGTGTAGACTACTACCATTAATACCATGTTGTTTTTTTTAGTCATCCAAAAACAATGGTTTGGTTGGCTGGCTGGGGGTGGGAAGACTTTCTAGCTAATAAAAATTGGCAGTTTAAAGCTTAATAATTCACAAACAGATGACTAAATCGAAAAACGGAACACTCCCAGGGCCACCCAGACTAGGGCGTAGGTAGTAAGAATGCTCACATATTAATGAACTCGACTGTACAATCATTAGTAAGTAGTTCTCAATTCTACTCTATCCTATGTGTAGTGTATGTTATTTTCGTTCTATCTTTGTGATAGGGCGATTTATATAAATTAAAATACCCAGTTGGATTTTCTGCTAGGACCGCCCGCACACACCGCCATAGCTCACCACAGATAAACCTCCTCGACGGTGTAGTCGCGCTGCCTCGCACGTTTATTGAACACTACATCTCTTCCTTTTTAACAAATTTTAAAGTTTCAAGAAAATATTGAAATTAACCAATGTGACATCACAAAGAACTTGTTATATAATATAATTATAACCAACACATGAAACATTATTTATTATTTAATCACTATTTGCATCACAGATGGATACCTTAAACAATGATACATATCTGACATATGTAATTTAAACTTTGTAGCTACTTAATATCTAAAACAATAAATTTATTTTTCAATTTTAACAATTGTATTACAATAAGTCTCAGTTTGTGTTTACTTCAGCCCATAAGCAAAAGTATACCCTTACAATCGATCTCTAAGTTGTAATCTGGCCTTAATAATGAGTTCAGTTAAAAAGTAACTAAATGCTCACACTTTTTAATGTTTAATGTTTATTTGGGTACAGACGGTACAATATGACTTATACAGTGGGAAACTTAGAATATACACTAACCAGTAAAGTTACCACAGGATTATTATTACATATTACTAACCGAGCAATAATATTTCTTCTAGAAAAGTGACATTACTTTATAAAGGCTATGGATGATAATTTAAATAGGTATATGTTATCTATCATCTCAGTAGTTAGTACTAAATTATACAATCAAAACTTTTTTCCAGAATCAGTATCATTGTGGGACTCAAGACTGTTCATTATCCTTATTATAATGTTCTCCATTTTCTTCTATTTTTTTTAATTAACTATGTTTCTTTTATCTGGTGATTTTATTGTTTGGATATGCTCAATATGTAATTATTATTATTTATTTATTTATTATTAATACATGAGATACAATTATAAAAGTAGTACATTGCTCCACAAAACTGCTTGCGCAGTTTGACTGCAGAGCCAAGTAGGTAGTCTCACTCAAACTAATAACTAATATACTGGGTAAATACTCATAATAAATTAACCAAATAATTATGCAGTTTTCTTTTAGATATACTCTTACTTCGCTCATGTCTAATATCTGAGGGCAAGCTGTTGAGGAAATACGGCAAGCGCTTGCGAAGACATCTATCTCCATAGTAGTTGTAGTTAATTAAATGAGGTTTTTTTTAAATAATTGCCTATTACAAGTTCAAAAGATGATATTTTGTAGTGCTTCGAGAAGAGCTATATAGACGTCGAGCTGTATATCTACATCACAAGACAATACAGTAAATTTATGCAGTTAATATATAATGTATCAAATTATTTAAGACTAGTCTCTTTAGTAAGACTTGACAATATCGCGATTCTGCAATCGCCAATGCAATTTGGCATATAAAAGTTATACTATCTGTAAAATTTTATGCCTAACTTAGTGCAAAATTCTTGAACGATTTAAATACTGGTAAATCGTTAGTCGTTATCTACTATGATACTGACAGGAATATAATAATAGTCTTGAAAATATCAAATTTAAAATGTTACGTTATTCTGGTGCCAATGACTACTATAAAAATATTGTCCACTTACAGTGGCCTGAAAATCCAGTGCCGTGTCTACGCAACCTGTGATTATAATTGCCTTTTTTCAGTTGCACAGCAGGACTAGGTCCTGAAACCAGGGTACATCCTTCACAGATTTAACCACGGTTTCAGTATCTCAATCAGTCCTGGCTCACCAGACCTTTGTGCCAACCATACTTTGATAAGGTTAATTAATGAAATTACGACAATTAATAATTAAAATGGTTTCTAAAATATTACGATTAATCATGTTTTTCAAAATATTGAGTACAAAAATGTTTAATCATTAATTCAAAAGTAATGATTCGATAGATTAAAATGATGACGGCACATTACAGTATTGGTACCTACTTGTATGACAATTCCATATGAGAGCCAAACGAGGCCGTTTTAACTTTTGATTAAAAAAAAAGTATCTGATTTTAATTTCAGTCAAGTAGCCAATTCCTTCGATTGCTTGAACATAGATAGCTACTGGACAGCAAATTGTACTACGAGTATATGATTTACATGAAATTACTCATAAAAGAATCTGCATTTAGAAAGAGACATAGTCTTCAAAACAGTGATGCTACATAGCTATATAGCATAATGCATGTTAGCATGCTAGTAACTTCCCAAACGTTATACCTCATAGTTGTTGTACGATTTCAACCCAAAACCCATCTTACAATGCAGGGGCTTTCTCTTAATCTCAAGCCAAATATGACCTCTAAAGGTTTCTGACCTGTATTTAAATAATTATTGGAGCCATTTTGGTACATCCGGAAGTGTTCTAGCAAGCAGACTAGGCTAGGCTTTCCATTCAGTTAGGCAGTATTACTTTCCAATATCTGGTTATGTTTTGTTTCCATAGGCAACCTTCCTATTATTTAATTATTTAAACTAAATTGCACATACAAAAAGTATACAACTTGCGAACTTAATGCCTAAAGGCATTTTCCACCAGTCAACCACAAAGCCAAACAGAAGAGAATATGAGTATATATTGTATGCCACTGAATAAGAACCATTTTGACCCCATAATTTTGATTAAACTTCTTTAACTAGGGAAAAGCCTTTAACCAGCCAAAATAGTACATTTTAGCAATTTAACTTTTTTCCTTTTTGGTATAGGCAACCGAGCGCACAGCTCACCTGATGGTAAGTGGTCACTGCGACCCATGAACACCGAAATCCTATGATCCCCCATCAAGAAACCATAACATCTCGAAAGTGTTGCCTACCCTGAGACCTAAGATGGAATGCCTCTGTGCTAGAAATTACACTGTACTCACCCTAATTCTCAGGAAAGTTAATACTTAGGACATTGAAAGATGTGGCATTTTCCATGCCAAGTAATAAATCTCTGGTCCCATCTTTGATGACATGAAATGTGGCATCCTGTTCCCCGGGGCAAATTTAAATCCTGGCTTTGAAGCATCCTAGTTCTGATAATGACTCAGTGCTTCCGTATGCCATAAACACTACCTAGAGATTGATCTTGCTTGTTCACTTCAGCTGCACATGCTTTTAAGTGATTCCATGTTTTGTCGGTAATGATGTTACATATACTACCAGTCTAGAGTCAATCGCTGTATCCACATCCACCAATCTGACATTTCACTGTAGCATCTTCATCCAAATGAAATATATAATCAATTGTTGCAGATGAAATCTCTCTTGAATTTCTTTACATTTGAGTCCGACACCGTTGACGCCTCACTAACAGTTGAAGTGCTGTTGTTCTTCCGTTTGTTAGATCTTGTTCGGCACTGGTTTTGAAAATGACCTTTAAAACCACATTTCACACATGTTTCCTCTCTAGCTAGGCATATCATACTATCGCCGCTGTCTCTTGCTTCCACATCTAGTGTAGTCTGAGGTGTGTTTGTATGATCCGTTGAACTTAGTTTCAATTTTGTTCACTAAATAATTTTGTAGCAGCTTTTGAAAGTCTGTCAGTTGTCGCTCTACTGTTTCAAGTGTGTTGGCTTCTGTGATGATCTTATCAATTGTAATAGTGTCTCCAAGCATAAGTTTTCTTTTTCTAAGCTCAGTTGACCAACACTTTTCTATAATTTGGTCTATCAAATTGTTGTCAACTGGAAATTTACACTTTGAGCTTTGGTTTCAGAGCCTTACTAAAACTTTTCAAATTTTTTACATTCATTCATTACTTCTTGTTTTAGCAAGTGAAATATTTGTCGCTCATATACAAAAATTTGCTTTGGTGTAAAATATTCAAGTTTTTTTTTTTTGATAGTGATGTCAAAAATATCTACTTCATTACCTTCTTGTTCTTTAGGGTCTGCATCTGCACCAGGTATACTGTAATATATTTCTTGCAGCCCAAGGCCACCAGTGTGCAGCAATGTAGCCCTCTTTTTTTTCAGGTTTTTCCACGTTTGACGCCAGACGACAAGAGTTGAAAACCTCGCTTCCATTTTTCCATCGTGATCCAACCGAGTGTGGATCTCCCTCACAATCAAAAGCCTCTGGCCCGTTTAGCATTTGCCTGGATACTCTGGAATGTAAACATTTACCAATTTACAAACCCCTTGACTGGTTAACAGTATTTATTTGTTTATTCATAGATGTCAATGGAACAAGAATTTAAGTACCTATTTTGATACATTTGGTTTGTTGACATCCATGCAATAATACATAATTTATGCTCAATGCATTTATTCATAGATGTCAATGGAACAAGAATTTAAGTACCTATTTTGGTACATATGGGTTGTTGACATCTATGCAAGACCATATCATTTATGCTCAACGGCATTCGTAATTTTGTCTTTTGGCAATCATTGATTGATGTCAATGGTACAACTTGCATTCATAGATATCAATGGAACAAGCTTTTTGGAGTACCTATTTTGGTACATACGGATTGTTGACATCTATGCAAGACCATATCATTTATGCTCAACGGCATTTGTAATTTTGTCTTTTGGCAATCATTGATTGATGTCAATGGTACAACGATTCAAAATATGAACTTGTTGACATCAATTGGAACACAGCATGACAATTATTGATTGATGTCAATGGTACACAACAATTTAATATTATGAATTTGGTGACATCAATTGGAACACAGTATTATTACTTCAGTTACTCGGTAACTTATAACTTTTATTTATTGATTGATATCAATGGAAATACAGTCAGTTTCATAAGTTCATACCCAACCCTTCTTTGTTCTCCATTCTTTTGTTTTGAATTTGGAATACTTAAGTGCCATGACAAACCAAATGTTTTATGATGTTACTTTATCACAGGAAAACTTATGAAGCTAACCATAGTAGATTACAATAATCTAACATAGTTGATATCAATTGGAACGTATAAAATGAATATTATTAGCCACTCACTTTCTTTTGGTTTTATATTTGGTCCCGACATTTGACACTTAGTAATTACGCATGAAATCATGTGTATGGAAATTTAATTTTTTTGACATCAGTTTGTCTCTCACTTTTGTACACATAACACGCTTTATCATCGATACTTTGGATTTATTTACCGCAGATAGACGGTAACAATTTCGTTCTTTGCGACAACACAAACATGGCGGTTCGTAATATTGCAACCTTTATCTTTTTTTTTCAATTTATTTGCAGGATATTATCATCTTGCATTTTACTTACGATTTACCTCGTCGCCAATTTTGTAGTGTATGTTATTTTCGTTCTATCTTTGTGATAGGGCGATTTATATAAATTAAAATACCCAGTTGGATTTTCTGCTAGGACCGCCCGCACACACCGCCATAGCTCACCACAGATAAACCTCCTCGACGGTGTAGTCGCGCTGCCTCGCACGTTTATTGAACACTACACTATGAATATGACTTGATTACTGAGAGAATAGCAAGGACTACCACTAACGAAACAATAAATCACTAACTACATACTTAGTATAAAACAAAGTCGCTTCCTGCTGTTTGTCCCTATGTATGCTTAGATCTTTAAAACTACGCAGCCGATTTTGAAGCGGTTTTTTTTAATAGATAGAGTGATTCAAGAGCAAAGTTGTAGTATATAATTTATTATCATAGACAAATAATACTTCGTATGGACCCGGCCTAACGTAGATACATGTCATGTGTCCCCACTTCCTTGGTGTCCAATCCAAAGTTAAACTTGTATCGTGACACTAAAGCTGGGTCACATCTTTCCAACAACGAGACGAGTTTTCAGATACTGAGAAACAGTCTCGAAAAAAGTTTTTTTAAAAACGCTTATTGTCACGCGCGCTCGGTGACAGAACCTTGGATTGGACACCGTGGAAGTGGGGACATATTACGTGTACGTTAGACCGGGTCTATATTATTTACGTCTATGTTTATTATAGTTTAACACTCAATTCCCGCGGGAACGCTATAACCGAACTCCACGCGGACGAAGTCGCGGGCAGAAGCTAGTTAATAAATAAACAGAGAAATATACAAGACTTCGTTCGCGTGGAATTCGGTAATAGCGTTCCTGTGGGAACTAATCGTTTTTCTATTAGAATACTATCCCTGGAGAAAAAGGGCATCTTCAGATGATGAGGGGTGGTTGTTTATTGGGCGATGATAATGTGAAGTGGTTGATTTTTAATAAATTTAATGGTCCAAGTACAAATTTTCAAAATAAGCGTGCGACCAGTAGTATATCCCGTAACCCTATTTACGGTCAAGAATGAGGCTCCTGATATACCTACTTTCCCTACCTATTCTGGGGCTCTATTCGAAACGTTACATAAGGAGAAATGGAATATCCCTATAATCCCTACCGTCAAAGCGTCACTGCGCTCAAATTGAACTTTAAATCTAGCTGCTCAAAAGTTGCGTCGCTAAGGTATAGAGTCCCTGTATTTGATACTTTAGGTTCTTAATTAAACTTTTTTTCTCAAAAATGCTATATAATGTTGCCATAACATCGCTAAAAAGCATACAGTAAGGGCCTTATCACACTTGCGATTTGCGAGCGAGTTGAAAGCGTTTTTCAATACAAAACTCGTACGCGGCAAACTCGCGGCGTGTTCGCCTCCTCGCTGGCGAATCGCAAGTGTGATAACGCTCTAAGTAAGTGGAGCATACAGAAGACTTGGAGAGTGCGTGCGCCCACGGGTGACTTTTGTCGCCGTGACAAAAAAAGTTTCTGTCACCTTAAAATTCATGTCTCCATAGCGAACTTAAGAAAAAGTCACCGGTGGGCGCATCTACATACATCTCCTTGGACTTGACCGAGTGACGAAACTCGCCGGCGACAAAAGTTTCCCGTGGGCGCACTCTCTTATTGGAAGTGTAAGAGAGTGCGCTCACGGGTGACTTGTCGCCGGCGACACGGCGAAGGCTGGTCTCTGCCGTAATGTACTATTTCTCAAACATGCTCGGAAATGTTTGTGTTACTTTCAAAAAAAGATTGTTGTCGTGTTTGTGGGCCACCATAAACACGACACTAATGTTTTTGCTGGCCTAGGGCAGGAATGAAGTGGTGGCCAGGTGGTGGTGGTGACGGACGACAACGATGCTGACGATGCCCCAACTATCTCCATTACAAATTTCATCTTAACCAGTCCAGCAGTTGAAGTGTGAAGAGGTAACAGACAGACAGAGTTACTTTCGCATTTATAATATTACTAGCTACTGCCCGCGACTTCGCCCGCGTGGAATTCGGTTATTGCGTTCCCGCGGGAACTATGCGTTTTTCCGGGATACAAAATAGCCTATGTCCTTTTCCGGGACCCCATCTATCTGCATACCAAATTTCATCCAAATCGGTCCAGCGGTTGAAGCGTGAAGAAGTAACAGACAGTTACTTTCGCATTTATAATATTAGTATGGATTACTAGTTTCTGCCCGCGACTTCGCCCGCGTCGAATTCGGTTATCGCGTTATTCCGGAACTATGCATTTTTCCGGGATACAAAAATAGCCTACCTTTGTCCTTTCCCGGAACTCCAACTATCTCCATGCCAAATTTCATGCAAATCGGTCCAGCGATTGAAGCGTGAAGAGGTAACAGACAGACAAGAGTTAATTTCGCATTTATAATATGGATATGGACTAGCTTCTGCCCGCGTGGAATTCGGCTATCGCGTTCCCGCGGGAGCTATGCGTTTTTCCGGGATAAAAAGTAGCCTATGTCCTTTCCCGGGACCCCAACTATATCCATGTCAAATTTTGTCTCAATCGGTCCAGCGATTGAAGCGTGAAGAGAGGACAGACAGACAGAGTTACTTTCGCATTTATAATATTAACTAGCATCTGCCCGCGACTTCGCCCGCGAGGAATTCGGTTATCGCGCTCCCTCGGGAACCATGCGATTTTCCGGGATAAACAGTAGCCGTCCTTTCCCAGAACTCCAACTATCTCCATGCCATATTTCATCCAAATCGGTCCAGCGGTTGAAACGTAAAGAGGTAACAGACAGAGTTACTTTCGCATTTATAATACACTAGCTTCTGCCCGCCGCGGCTTCGCTCGCGTGGAATCCGGTTATCGCGTTCCCGCGGAAACTAAGATGCGTTTTTCCAGGACGACGAAAAGTAGCCTATGTCCTTTCCCGGGACCCCAACTATCTGCATGCCAATTTTCACCTCAATCGATCCAGCGGTTGAAGCGTGAAGAGGTAACAAACAGACAGACAGAGTTACTTTCGCATTTATAATATTAATATGGATATAATATTCGTATGGATATGGATAATATTATTATGATAATGGATTCATTGGCAAAGAACAATTTACTTACTGGCAACATTGTCATCCGCGCGCGCGCTCTATCTGTCTGTACGACGATGAAGCTAAAATAGGAGATTGCTGTACAAACATGCAAACATCATTAAAACGTACGCTTATTACTTAGCAGTTTTATGTTTTCCAGAAGAATATTTCGTAAAATAAACTATATAAGGTGCTTTTTTCAATTTTGCACTAACTACAAGTCAGTTACCTAATCATTTGTTTTTAACTTACCTTGCCGCCCGTATAACCGTGTGGCAGGGAGATACCTTGAAGAAACCTAATCTAATCTTAGACAATAGCTAGTTTGCTTTCCGAGTAGAGTAGTTCAGGGAGAATTGGTACCTATGTTTTAGAGGTACATGAAAATTAAGAGCAAATAATATTCTTTCAGTTGCTTATTTTATGATTTTTTTACATAAGTCCTAATTAATAAAATGTGATTAAGTTATTTTAGGATTTTCTGAATCTCAATTTACTTGCCATATGAAAAAATGAGACTGAAATAAAATCATTTCAGCGATGTCGAGATTTTAGTTAATTTATTTTTGCAATTAAAGTCCTAAATTAGAATGGTCGTACTGGCAACTGTTCATAAAATCGCCAGTGTTACTATTTAATGATATTTTCAAAAGTAATAAAACGCGCTCGATATCCCTGTTTATTTTATTGACCACTCGCCAGATGTTTGCGCATTGTTTTCCAGTGCGCAGTAGATTCTCTGTCGTGAAATCGGGATTCTGTTTTAGTATTATACCTACTCAGCCATTTTGAAAATAGTGGCGTGTATGGATTAGACCTAGTGTTTTTTATGTGACAAATATGTCCGGGAGCAATGATAAAGTGTCGACTACGCAGCGTATGATCCAAAGTGTTGCTTTCCCTCCAAGCCATAAGCTCACTGTATCGGAAGTATTCGATGAGAAAAGTGTATTGCCCCTACCTGATGTACTCAAGCAACATTTTATCTTAGAAGGTCGGATCGAGGAAAATGCAGCTCTACGAATCATTCAAGATGGTGCCACCCTTTTACGATCTGAGAAAACGATGATCGAGATTGATTCACCGGTGACTGTGTGCGGAGACGTCCATGGGCAGTTTTACGATTTGATGAAATTGTTCGAGGTGGGAGGCTCTCCCTCTTGCACCAAGTATTTATTCTTAGGCGATTATGTCGACCGAGGTTATTTCAGTATAGAATGTGTTCTCTACCTCTGGGCTTTGAAGTTGTGTTATCCCAAGACGTTATTCCTATTACGCGGTAACCATGAATGCCGACATTTGACAGAATATTTTACCTTCAAACAAGAATGTAAAATAAAGTATTCTGAGAAAGTGTATGATGCCTGCATGGATGCATTTGATTGCTTACCTCTAGCTGCTCTTATGAACCAGCAGTTTCTATGTGTGCACGGAGGCCTCTCCCCAGAAATTAACAACTTAGATGATATCCGTAAACTAGATAGATTCAAAGAACCACCTGCATTTGGAGCTATGTGTGACTTACTGTGGTCTGATCCTCTGGAGGACTTTGGCAATGAAAAGAATGCAGAGCATTTCTCGCACAACTCAGTCAGAGGTTGTTCATATTTCTATAGCTATGCAGCATGCTGTGATTTCTTGCAAAGAAACAACTTGCTGTCCATCATTCGTGCTCATGAAGCTCAAGACGCTGGATACCGAATGTATCGCAAAAGCCAAACTACTGGTTTTCCAAGTCTTATCACTATTTTCTCTGCCCCCAACTACCTGGACGTCTACAACAACAAGGCTGCGGTCCTCAAGTATGAGAACAATGTGATGAACATCAGACAGTTCAACTGCTCCCCTCACCCGTACTGGCTACCCAACTTCATGGATGTCTTCACCTGGTCTCTTCCCTTTGTTGGTGAAAAAGTCACAGAGATGCTTGTTAATGTCTTGAACATTTGCTCAGATGATGAGCTCATGACAGAGGGAGAGGATGCATTGGAGGAAGCTAATCTCAGAAAAGAAGTCATTCGCAATAAAATCCGTGCAATTGGAAAGATGGCACATGTATTCTCTGTGCTTCGTGAGGAGAGTGAATCTGTTTTGCAGCTGAAGGGGCTGACTCCCACTGGGGCCCTGCCTCTGGGGGCACTCTCGGGTGGCAAGACATCTCTGAAGAATGCTTTGCAGGGCTTCTCTCCTAACCACAAGATCACTTCTTTTGCTGAAGCCAAAGGCCTGGATGCCATCAACGAACGCATGCCTCCACGGCGCGACGGGCAGCGCACCCCAGACCCGCAGGATAAGAAACCTCATGTGAATAGCAATGCCCACTCGTGAAGTGTTAGCTCCATCTTCTCTTCGATCCTTACTTTTTGATCCACATTATAGTGGTAGTGAAATATGTGTGTCGGAGACTCAGCTTTTGGAATGATAATATTTCACATTCATAATACTAGGTGGATTTGAAGGGAATTGTCATAATAGATACAAAATATTTTTAAATTTGGATTTAAACTTTTTTTCAATAGTTGAAATTAAAATTTCTCTTAAGATATTACTTCTCGATATTTAAAGTATGTCAGATCTGCAGGCAACAAATTTATTTAGTCAATTAAAGTTAAGGAATGCACATTTATTTATAATGCGCTGCACTGTTTAATTTTTGGTAATGTAATTTTAAATTTTTCATATGAAAAGACATGATATTGTAATGTAAATTTATTCAGATTATCTACTTATACTCTACATTGTTATCTACATTAGTGAAAATTAGACATGTCTATAATTTTCAAAGCATAATTAGCTGTGATATTAAGCGATGATCAGTGTATTATTTAATAGCGATCCGCTAGTGACGTACGGGCATGTTCATTGGCTAATCATGCATTGAAATATGTAAAGTAAGCAGAGAAGTTATCTGCTTGGGCGTGTCTTTATATTCTACTTAAGTAATAAAATAATTATGTACTATAGTGTGCAGCACATGGTGTGTCGTTGCGTGCGTGTGTGCTGTGTAAATATGCCTCGTGCGTACACACACGTTATTGCAGCTTTAACACTTGAGATAAATATTACTCTCTTTAATATCTTTGCTACAAGTTGTACTTAATTGTATTTTATTGTACAAAATATACTAAAATTACTATCTATGAACTATTACTTAAATTTAATTTATATTTGGGTGTATGCTGGCTCCTTGTTGCCTGCATGCAGCTGACCTTGTATGCTGGAACATCACATATTAAATTCTTAGCCATATGTTTCGGTATATAAGGTGTAGTGGCTAGTCTAATTGCAGATTTTCTTACAGCTTCTATTCCAAATTTCACTTATATGATAAATATATACTAGGTTTAATGACCTATGCACTGTTGGAAAATCTCTTTTGGTCTGCCAAATAATATTATTAATCGATGCAATAAGTTCATAATGTGAATACTAAAAGTGGCTTACATCATTTTCAAAGTCAGTACTAAGTATTTTATCTCAATTCAGTGTGTAGTCCTTCATATGTTCTGTACTTTTAAATAAACTTTACCTATGTAAAAAACTAACCATATATTTAATTTTATTTTGTACTAATCATGGGAAGTGTTGTTTTATCCTTATAAAATATATTAACATTGAGCTCCATAGAAAATGGTTTTAATAAATCGAACCAAACCTTCATAAGGAGTAAATTAGCAAGCTTGTCGGAGGTTCATTTGGTACCTAAGTAATTATTACTACCTATTTACCAAACCAATTTATCATTTATACATATAAAAAATCTATGGTACTTATGCTTGAAGTATATCAATTTGCATAGCAAGCAAGACAGCAAGGATGCTTATAACCCAAGCAAGCTCTGAATCTACAGGCAATATGTACCACCCACCCACCTAACACAACTAGGGTACATCCGACAACATAGGGTAGTGAACTTCACAGAAGAGTGTCGTCATATAAACGTGTTTTCTGCTGAAAAAGAAACGACAATGCCTATGGGTAGGGTACCTACTTACTTGATATGTATGAACTTTGTTACCTTGTAGTAAGTATTCTACCTGTGATTAACAATAGGTACTTGCCAAGGACGGCGTACAACTGACTTGTGGATTTGCTTGTTCGTAGGTAA
Organism: Aethes cnicana; assembly: GCA_963971205.1. Classification (NCBI taxonomy): domain Eukaryota; kingdom Metazoa; phylum Arthropoda; class Insecta; order Lepidoptera; family Tortricidae; genus Aethes; species Aethes cnicana. The sequence continues at coordinate 7,355,977 of OZ020278.1, read as the reverse complement.
GTAATTCGTATAAATCATTTTTAAGTGTGACTCGTAGACAGTACCGACCTACCTAAATCAGCATCTTGAAAAACATAATGTTATCATGCATGTACATACATGTAGAGGACCAGCAATCTCGTTTTTATCGGCAAACCGCTCTGTTTGTAAAATGAAATAGACAGCAAGCGAACTCAACAGCAATGAAAACGGGTCGCTTTGTATAGGATTTTCCATACAAAGTGACTAGTTTTCATTGCTGTTGAGTGTATGAAGTGCCTAAACCTAAATAAGTAGGTATTGAAATGAGTTAAGTATGAAGGTAGGTGCGTACGGCGACGGGTAAAAATGTATACCTACACCTTCAACATTATACCACGATACAACATAGAAGGCGCGCGGATTAAGCAATAATAGACTGCGTCAACGACTCAAGTGTTTCGCCGCGCGCCTTCTAAGTTGTGTCGTGCTATACTCCTCTGTAATAAGGTACAGAACTGTATACATATTTTTATAATTGGTGGTTAGATTGAAAGTGTGTGTAAAATTAACGGGCCTGCTAACAAGGGTCGACTCGACTGTAAATGCATGCAAACTTTGCATGTCCTTTCAACTTAGCGTGTAGAATGCTGTTGGTAATAGTAACCTACACGTATTTTTTGCAATAGTCCGCAGTGCGAACAAATGGGAAAAAATGTCGGTAGTCCGCATCCGCTATACTCGCATACAGAGGTTAGGTTGCTGCGCGGGCGGGACTAATTTGGATTGAACGTGGACGTGGCCAAAGGTAGGTAAGTTAAGTACCTAGAAATTGCTGTTTATAAGAACAACTATAGGACTAAGTACTATACTACAGTACTACACTTGCTGCTTTTCCACTACTTAATAGCTGCGTACGGGTTTACACAACTTAGGCGCGTGGATTAAGCAATAATAGGCTATGCATCAACGGCTTAAGTGCTTCGCCGCACGCCTTCTAAGATGTAACGTGCTATACATCATGCATGTGATTCCATTAACGGGTGAGGTCGAATGATCCTGATTGTGATTGGTGGATATGAAACGGTATTACGGCCGCTGGGCTGAAGGGTGCCCATTCAGATTTGAGTATTCTTGGCTGCAATTGTATCTAAAGGTATTCTTAGGTCAACCAATCGGTAATCTTTTATTTTACTGCCTGACATGATAGTCCTCTATAGAGGACAGGGGCCTATAGTTATTCGAAGTCTTTAAATAGGGATCTCTCTGTTCCCTATAGGACCGCTCACGGGTCGCGTGAACTTTAAGCAGCTGGATTTAAAATTCAACTTGACGCGTGAGCGATCCTATAGGGAACAGCGAGATGCCTATTTAATACTTCTAATATAGGATTCGAAGTCTTAAATAGGGACAGGGAGATTCCCTATCTGTGCACTCACGCGTGACGGCACTCGAGCAAGTTAAACTTATCTAGCTGCTTAAAGTTCAGTTGCAACGCCGCGACGTGTGAACACAGCGATAGGGAATCTCCCTGTCCCTGACTTCGAATAGAGCACCTGTCGTCTATAGAGTACTATCATGTCAGGCAGTAAAAGGTTAACGATTGGTTGACCTAAGAATACTTTTAGGTACACTTGCAGCCGATGGAGCCACGTGTAACGTGTGTTTTGTACGTAACGTGCGCCGCAGTGGGTTTGCGGCCTTGCCGGCCTTAGTAATTTATCCAACATAAACTATGGGGGACGACATTGAACCTGTTTAAGAATGATTTAACAATAACCCACTTGTAAAACACGTAAAGAGAGTGCAATGAGTGCCAGTAGTCATAGCCACTTAACAAAAAGAGTAATTAGCATTTACGCATGGATATGAAGTAAATGAAACAATCATTTGTTCTTAGACCATGTTTTAATATTAATGCTGTTCTATTTGTACTTATTTAAATAAAGTTTCTTACAAACATGACGGATATTCAAATCATGCAGCTGTGGCACAGCATTCTCATAAATTTCACTGTCAGTGACAGAATAACTATGTTTGGAACAACTTTCTTTTTTAGTACAGAGACATGTATCAGGCACTTCAAAACGATTTTCTATTTGAGTGACATTATAACATGAAAATTGGTCAGATATGGTATTGATACTATCAATATCACTGGTCATGCACAAATTAATACTTGGGTAAATTACAAAAGCAAATAATTTTAAGGCTACCAAACATTGTATTGGGACTGCTGTTGCCCAATATTTATCAGGGTAGTAATATATATTCAAAGAATGCAGATATTCATCAGGAACAAATGCCCAAATCAAATATATCCCAAGAATTGTTTTACTGAACAAATACATGAAAAACCCATATAAAGATCTTGCAGGAGTAGGTGCTGGAGTGTGCTCAGGCATGTTGAGATGCCTCAACTACTCTCAAATTGGTTAACCGTTCTTGCTATGAGAATTATATTTTTAAGAATTGAATTTGCAGACACTCTTATTTTCTTCAAGTCTTGTCCAATTAAGTCTCTGAAATGAATAATAAAAACACTTGATAACACTTCAGTTTCAAAGTTATGAAAACGAAAATTTAATTTGAACTGACATTAAAAGATATTCTCCATTAGCTGATATGTCCCGTTTGACTCCACTGCCCTTCAACTCACTATCAACATTCAAAACATCACATGCCAGTGAAGCAAACTTTTCTGATTCAAAGGGTATCTTCAGGGACCTGAAAATTAAAGAAAAATAATTTATTATTTTGCAAAATCAAACAAAGTATTACAGACCATGGTGTACTTAATGTAAATCTAGAGCAGACAATGTAACAAGAGAAATCACATGTCTTTTTCAATAGTCTGACACCTAAATATCGGTAGTAGAGAAAGGGGTGATTACCGTGGCCTAGGGTGGACAAGACTGCAATTCCAGAACAAATCAAGAATGCTAAGAATGCCTTCAAATTGATGTCCATACCTACACACTATCCTATCACTTCTTGATGGATGTTAAATCCTTACTTCTTACAATACACAATACAATAAAATATCTTTATTGAACACCACACATGAAAAGAAGTACGAAATATGTAAATGGTTACAAAACATCAGAGGTATAATATAAAGCAGGTGGTCTTATCGCTACATATGTACTTAATATTTTAAATGCGAAAGTAACTCCGACTGTTACCTCTTAAAGCTTGAACTGCTGGGCCGATTTAGATTAATTTTTGGTAGGTATGGAGATAGTTTAGAGTCCAGAATAACGCGTAGTTCCTGCGGGAACGCGATAACCGAATTCCACCCAGGCAAATTCGCGGGCAGAAGCTACTAGATACTATTTATCGATAGTTCTACTTAATAAACTTTAATTATAATATTAAAGGGAAACATACACCGTAGTTTCGAAGCACTTCTCTTGCATTTTACAATTAAGTTTTACAGTAAAGTTGCTCAAATTAAAGCACTGGGTAGACACAAGTCTCGCCTGCAACCAAAGAAGTACAAGAACATTAATGGTATTTTAGTTCAGGCAAATTAAGAAGTTGATGAAATTAACGATAAATATTATCTTCTGGTATTATAATCGTATAAATATTAAAATCATGTACAAAAACTTTAATTAGATAGGAACCCTTCTGAATTCCTATGCTATGTGAATCACAAGGCAGAAGAACAGACCCCTGCCAATCAATTCTGTCATTTCATTTGTCAAACTCACCTAGCTGTCAAATCAACCAAAAGAGTGTTTTTTTTTCCGTTTATCCCAGAGAGGAAAGGCAAAGGCCGTAGCCATGCAGCCATCGTCACAAAAGAAGAGTGAGTTCAACTTCCACACGGTAGCGTTCAAAACTACATTCACGAGCACGAGCTTGTGAATAGGCTGTTTTTAAGCAGCTCGTGCTCGTGAATGTAGTTTTGAAAGCTGAGCGTTTGAACAGCGCAGCGCGACCGTTGTCCCGATCGGCGGCGAGTACGAGCACATTCACCACCGCATTCGAAAACATCATTCACACGCTCGTGCTCGTGAAGACGTGAACGTGCTCGTTGTTGAAAGAGAGCGTGTGACGTACCATGGAGGTAACATATAGCTGGACTGGAGCCTGCTCTGTGACCAAGTTTTGGGCAAGATGCGAGGGGTTTGAGGGGATGTGAAGGCTTGAATCTCTTTTTATCTCATGACATTATGACGAGCATGATGAGCAAGGAATATAGTACTCTCTAACGAGAGAAGAAGTCCAACTGACGTACAAGCAAAGGCGACACGGACGATACGGTGCACTACAGCGCCACACTCGTAATATAGTATAGTAGTTTCATCTCACGACTGCGGGCGAGCCATGGTTGTAGTGGTGAGACGTATGAAGCGGGAAAGACAGCGAGACCGTAGATGTGTATCCACTCACACTACCATGGCTCACCCGCAGTCGTGAGATGAAACCACTATAAGTTGAGTTGTTCCATCTTCACTTACGCCCATGGGCGTAGCAAGGTCTTCCCAACAGAATGTCGCGAAAAAAATCATCAGACTCCCCCCCCCATTCCCTCCATCCCTGGAATATGTGCCTGTCCACCTGGGTGAGAACCTCGCTACGCCCGTTAAATTATCCATCCATACATGTAACTGAGGGATGAAAAAAAATTAATAGAACCGATACCTACATGCAACGTAGCCTTGTGTGGTATTTGGTATTCTATCACTAGATAGGTCTTTAAAAATGATATACAGGTTCCTAAACATGTTTCTAGGGTTCCGGACCCATATGAAAAAAAACGGAACCCTTATAAATATAATTTCGTCATGCCCGTCCGTATGTCACAGCCATTTTTCTCGGTGACTATGGGTATATATACTGTATGGTTGATATTTGTGAGGTAGGTGTATGTCTATGAACCGCTCCAAAATGATGCAGTACGACGATTCTGAGAAAAAAATATCAAGGGTACCCATACATGTAACCGAGGGATAGAAAAAATAATGCCGTGAGGGGTAACTAAAATTGTAAAAAATTTGGGAATGTATAATTCAACAGTGACTTTAACCGAAAACTAGTTTGAACAAAAGCGGTCACGTACCTACTTTTTGAGATACGAGTTAATTACGGTAGCTACGGAACCCATATAAGCGAGTATGACTCGCTCATGGCCAGTTTTTTTTTATGCCAATATGTTTGTTCCCACAAACACACAAATATCCCATAAAAAAAAATATAGCGGGGTAAGAACGGACGGATTCAAGACCAATTGAACAAGGGTTGCAAAATTTTAATTTTCTCGACATCTATTCAAGATAAATCAATGAAATAAAAAGCAATCGTTAGTTTAAAAAACGACACATACATGTAAATTTAGTTTATTCGTGTAAACTCAACAGTTTCTGTTTTTAAAGCATGTCTTCTTCTTCTTCTTATCGAGTCGATGGCTATGCTGTGCTAAATTGTGCTGGCCCAAAAGCCAGCAACGTCTATTGCCCTTTGATTAGCTTTAACCAGGTCTTCCTGTGAGCAGGAGGATGGGCAAGCTGGGCAGTTGGTAAGGTGCGCCAGAGTTTGTGGAGCGACGCCACACACGCAGCGGTTGGAGGATGCCCCGATGATACCCCTGTAAAAAAAGACTAACTTTTTTTTGGCCATGGTAAAAAAATGACCTTCGGGGGTAAGAACGGACTACTAACTACTTCTAACTATTTCTATCGCTTTGAGAAGAAGGTGCATAAAAGAGATTTATCCGATGTTTAACGCTCTAAAACATATAAAAAAACTAGCATGAAATAACTTTGCAGACAAATGTTCCAATCGATTTCTTATTTTTGTACTGTTTTGCGACCGATCTTACCCCAGACCTTGATTTTTTTACATTTTAGGGTTCTCAAACTTTATCTCGCCATACCATAATCATTCGCCTACGAGGGAAAGGTCGGATGGATTTGACTTTTGTCAAAATTAATGATATGGAGTATAAAGTTTAGTGTAAGCAAATACTACGTACTAGCTTCTGCCCGCGACTTCGTCTGCGTGAAATTTGGTTATAGCGTTCCCGCGGGTACTATTCATATTTCCAGGATAAAAAGTAGACTTGCCCAGGACTCCCCAATACTCCCCATACTCTCGGTTTTACAATATAAAAATATGGAAGTAGTATAGATGTGTAAATGGGCATGGGCGCATTGGCCGAGTTTATGAGATACAGTAATTCTGATGTATAAGTTTAGTAGAAATGATAAAATAGTCCAAAGTGGGTTGAAATAGTATTAGTATACTAGCTGACCCGGCGAACTTCGTACCGCCTTTATGTAGTCAAAAAAAAGATGTCAAATAATGAAGATTGGCATCACAGATTTTATGTTGGTTAATTGGTAGGTATATAGGTGTATACTTAAATTTCATTTTTTTTTATTAATATTGCGCCATTGTGGTGTAGCAAAGGTAAAAAACAGCTTTGTATGTATAGTTAATGAAAAATCACTACAAAGTAATGTAATGAGGTTTCTAAACATTTTGCAAATAAAACATTCATGAAGTTAAATGTTTGAGAACCACTTGCTTCTTTTTATTCCGGCAAAGACCGGATGATTTCATTCGATCTTCACCCGGAACACCGGATATCCGTTAATAGGCGTTTTAAGCGAGTCTTAATTAGATCAAATTAGCCATCACTACAAAAAAATCAATATCCATATGAGATAATCATATAACAAGCTATATTTTCGACAAAAAAATTAAATAAAAGTACAAGGGAAAGATCGGATGGAAGCAAAAAAGACAAAAATTACGTTTTCCTCTAAAATCCGCCGTAGCACACGTCCGCATCGTCGTAGCAGCAAACGGGAACTAGTGAACGATAGAGGACAAAATGACGTCCTACATCATGTTGCCACCGTTAAAAAATATGGTCGCATTTAGGAGATTTTTCATGCATACGGTCTTACCCCGCTATACCTTATATATAACAAATTCGTGTTAATTACACCACTTATACGGCTGAACCGATTTCGATGATATTTGATTTTATTTATTCCGTAAAAAAAAAACACGTAAAAAATTATACAAAAATAGGATTTTAAATAAATTCGCTACCACCATCTTCCGCGTTAACACGACATCCATTGAACAAAATCGGTCGCGTAGTTTTTGAGGCACAATTTTGGAATAATTTAGGGTAGCTACGGAACTTTTCATACAAGCGAGTACGACTCGTTCTTGGCCGCCATTTTTTAAATAAATATCAATACATACAAATATTTCTCTTGTGGAAATGAAAGTCCATTTTATTCTTGTAAAAGATTTATTAATATATTTCAAACACAATTTGCTATGTACAAATTACTTTTGTAAAAATATTCAATCTTGACTTATTATATTACTGATTCATTTATTGTTATAGGCAACATTTATAAAACATAGTATAGAAAAAATAACATATGAAAATTATTATGAAAAAATAGACACTTTATTTAGAATTCAATTGATAAGTACACAGAAACATTAAACGATGCATTCATCTAGATGCCTAAAAACAAAAGTCAATAAATAGATCCTCCAGAACGACGCGAATAGATCTTGGAAAAAAAAATACATGCAAATTAACTTTATATATAGAATATTATAGAGTATATAAATCTATATATCTACATATTATATCATAGTGTGTTGCATAAATAGGAGTTGCTTTTTAATACTTATAATTACCCAACATATTACGAATTAGTCAGTTTTTTAACTATAGTAAATTACGTTCACGACGATTCAGAGGACTCTTTGAATATGGATTCTGAATATATCAAAGAATGGTACGATATCAACAACTTAGTCAAATGGCATTCCCAGTAGAATTAAATCATTACATAGTTCATAACATAATTCATTAAAAATAACATCATGCGTACAAATACGTAAAAATAATAAATAACCGATCAGCCGTATTCGTTGCCTGAATCTTGGGCGATAATTAGCTATAGGAAAATGCAGCAATCTCACTGGATGCGTAAAATATAATTTGTCACGTAAACAATGACAGTTAAAACTAACAAGAAATCATAATTCATCTGAGCGAGCTGCGGTAGAACGGCCGACCGGCGCCGCCAACTTGATTCCATACCGTTCTATATGAACGACTAAAAGTAATACATAATTGTATACATAAATACACTTTTAAGTTACATCAGTTACGCTCCTTTTTTCGAGTAAATCTTTTTAGAACAAAAAATTTCTGCTTCCTATGGCATCGATACATGAGAATCGGACAAACGGTCCGAGTTGAAATCGTGGGGGGCCATAACGGTGTGAGGCTCGTGTCGCTATCGTTTGCCGAGTTACCGAGGCTGCATTTACACTCGTAAGTTTGACTTTGTAAGTAGCTCACAGGAAGCTTTTCTACGAAAACGTGCAATCCCGGCCTCCGAAATCGTGACTCAGGTAAGCTAGTTACGAGTTTAAAGTTACAAATGTAAGAGCGGCCTAAACGTAAAGGATAGTAACGTATATAAGAGCG